>JAQGBH010005386.1:0-14464 GCA_034698265.1 Sminthurinus aureus | reverse complement strand
TTTTGTTATAAAAATTTCGATTTTAGTATTTCTTCTTGTGCTTGTCTTCAAGCACTTGATAATGCCTTTTTAAAACAGCGAGCCTAGATTTTTGTAAATGAAAAGGGAAATGGCAATTAAATTACAAAGGTCGTGATTTTTTTTGCCCCGCGTTCCCCTACAGCATGCAGTGTACGAATTACGGATTTCACAGTTGAGCAGGGAAGGAATGCAATAAAAACAGCAACATTGAATACCAAACTTAAGATGAGTACGTCACATGTACATGTGCATGTGTATTACGTAGATAGAACCGTATGCACATATTAGATCGTAACTTGTAATACATTTGAGCTCTAGAGTCTTGAGTCTAGCGCCTTGCGTCTAGAGGTAAGAATGTAGAAAACGGGAATTCGTATTTTATTTACAACTGGAAATTATTGTTCTGTGTTGACTGCGTATTTGAGAGGAAGTAAGCGATCATTTCTGCTATTTTTGTTATTTGTGCTTTGTACTTTGTGCGTCTACATTCTGCACTCTACACTTATTGAATATTGAGGCATAAATAAGTAAATAATAGTAAATACTAATACAACAAAAGTTAGTGGAATGCTTGATAGAGTTACATGTTACATGTCTAATAATAAGGATAAACTGATCAACTCGCACTGACACTCACGATTTGTTTGATCATCCATGTAGAATGTAGAATGTAGACGCACTTGTATCGAGTATAATAATATGTAGTGCACTAGTACACAGACAGTTTGGTGTGTGCGGTTGTATGTTGTATGTTGAATGTATTTCTTTTATGGAATACTAATCATAATCATAATCATAATAATCAACGTCATCATATTTTCCTGTCCATGTATTTTAACCACTTATTACTTATTACTATATTGTATAATATTGTACAAACCATGAGGATGTATTATGAATTACCAAGTCTGTGTACGGTGTACGGTGTGCTGTGTAACATTGAATGGTAAAATATACAATGATAAACTGCAACATGTAGCTAACACTTGTGTCTTGCTTCTGGTTTCTGGTGGTGTACCGTCGTTTTACTTATTCCAGCGTAATAACATAATAGCAGCATTTGTGGGCATTTCCTTCAGCTGCACGTTCAACGTTTTCATGAACAATTTCAATAGGATGTATATTGGTTGAGTAGAGCTGTACAAATAGTATGCTACTATTATAACTTGTGTATTGTGTACTATGTACATCTATAATATGTATACTGTATATTGTATAATCTAGTGTCTAGTGGCTACTCATGCAGTTGAGAAAATAGTGTACAGAATACTGAATACAGAAAACAGAATACTAAAGATTCGAGATGGAGGTTAAGTAATTGAGAAGAAATTTATGAAACAAAAAAACCCGTTGAAGACGTAAAAAGTTTTTCGTAATCGTATCTATTTGTATTTAGAAGTAAGAACTGAGAACTACTGAGAACTGTAGAAGAAAAATGAGAAAAGATAGCGTTTAATATTATTATTATTATGATTATTACTATAGGATCCAGTATAAAATATGGATGGAAAGAATGGACTGGACGAACAACGGGGTTTCACATAATCTCACATCTAATACTGAGCTCATCAAGTCTCTATATTCTCAGCAATACATAATACATAATGATAATGAAGCTCCAGAGTTTCATAGTTCATACTTGGTGCACATAAATGTATAATGTGAATATAAAAAACTAGGACTGGATTTGACCAACGTGACAATAGGAGTTCCAGTAATAATAATAATAATTTTGCCATTATGTCCTCCCTCTTTGATCTAGAATCTAGTATCTAGTATCTAGAAATCCAGAATCTAGACACCAGTAGACTTTTCACTTTCCCTTCTTTCCTCTACGGCTTTTCTCTTTACCCTTTATCACTGAGTTCCTCGCACATGTTGACCACTAAGCTCTGTTTTGCAGCTCCTATTCCACATGTAACTGTAGTCATTAGTCCCCTTCTAAATGCTACGTACGCTATTGACCTATATTTATGTTGGATAATAATAATAGATGCGTATTGAAATGCATTACAATATTATTATTATTAGTATTATTATGGCTGTTCTCGGAAATTTGTAAAATTACAAAGTAACGTACATGCATTTGTATTATTCATTATTATAGTTATTTTAATGATGGTTGTAAGTATCCCTTTTGTTTTTGTTGCATTATGTTAATTAATTTAGATACTCTCATTCTAGAATCTAGGATTTTGAATTGAGAATCCAGAATCTAGAATCCAGACCTCATGTCAGATAAACAAAGCTAAGAGGTCGGAGTCCTTTCTTCTGCTTTACGACTGCCATTATCAGGATTACGGTAATGAAAACTGATGATGTTGGAGGTAGATTGTAGTGTGTATTTTATAGCTAGATTTACATTATCCTAAATTCTAAAGCTTGTTCTTTATACAATTTGGTGTGATTTGAGATTTGTGATTTGAGGTTTGAGTCATAATATGTGCCTACCAAATACCAATGCAATGGTGAAATCTGTTCATTGCCTACTCGACCGTCTCCACATGCATTTTATTTGCTACCTTTTTTGACTCTTTTGCTCTAAAAAATCAATTTAAGCCGAGTTTAAATGCTTGGGAAATATGTTATTTGTACAAATTATCGACCACTTTGGAAAATTACGTTTAGAGTTTAGAGTCTAGAGTCTAGAGTTTAGAGAGTGTAAAGTGTAAAGTATACTATACAAAATGCAGTGCGTTCAATCTTCAACCATTCAATGTTCAATGGGAAAGTAGTTGTAGAAAAAGTCGGCAAATAAAATTTGTGTGCAAAATGTGGATGCTCACATTTAAAATTGTAGATTTAGACGTCGCCAAATGTAAAAATATACACATACTTTCTATTTTTTATCCTCTGTTCTCCCTTGTTCCCTCTTCTATTTTACCATCATCTCGTATCTAGTGTCGCTCTCGTTTTGCATCTCCATTCTCCATATCCATTTATGTAGATAGTCGATACTCTCTGGACTGACTGAGTAGGAGTTTGAAGGACGGAGGAAGGAAGGAAGATAGAGAAAAGGTAGTTGGCAGTTGGCAGAGTGTGATGATGATGGGTTTTGCAAAGGTATGGTTTGGAATTCGAATTGACTCTGGGGAAAAAAACTCAAACATTTGGATTTTATTCGAATATTTTCAAATACTCTCATAGTCTATGACGTACTCTTGCAAAATTCTATGGACTGTGAAGTCAACTCCAAACTATTTTTTCCTCTCCTTCTCCTTCCTCTACTTTCATCTTTTTTTCTGCACACGATTCTCCATTCTCCAGTTTTATGATGATAAAGGCAGTCTCCAGTCTACACACATCTCTCTTATATATCATCATCCTTCGTGGCAACAACGTTTCAGTATCCACACCATCAAGTTTTGAAACTCTAGATTCTGGATTTTAGATTCAAGGTTCTATGTAGACTCTAGACTCCACAAAAGTAAATAGTTCATAAAAAGATGTAGAGATAATACTCAAAGTTAACCTTAAAGTATTTAACTCTTCTTCTTCCTGGTATAAAGTATATAGTGTGTAATGTGTAATGTATAATGTACAAAGTATAATATATAATAATACAGGGTATGCTCTGTCATTATGAATTTACAAAACGTCTCGGATATTTTCCAATTAGTGATTTATTTTCTGTCCCGTCCATTAGTGTTCATAAAATTGGTCAAGGTGCAATTTTGTCCTGTGCAAACTGATGAATCCTTTGTGTCTATCTGTATTCTGTTTTTATTTAGTACATGGTGATCGGAGATGGAACATTTTTGGAAAAACTGACGTGTCACATCCACATAGGGAGCTTTTAGATGGCAATATTGATATAGGGAGATAGAAAGATGGATAAGCTGACTACTGGCTACATGCATATATGTTTTATGTTTTATGTACTCTGGAAGTTGGAACATAATACACAATAGACAATACACAATGAACACGGTGTGTACAATACATTCTAAAGGGACTTTGTGAATTGCGAATCCGGAATCCCAAGTGTGACAAAAAGCGGAAGGGAAAAATCTAAAAGAAAAATAAAAACTACAGTAAAGGAGAAAAATAAATAAACGAGCATGTGACGGAAGAAGATAGAAAAGAAGACCTAGTGCTAGAACAGAGCGAGAGAGAGAGAAAGTCCAGGCGGTTATTTGACGTAGACGTCAACTTGCATTACTTTTACGTCTATTTGAATTGTATGTGTACAGTAAAAAGTATAGAGGCAGTAAATATTTTTTCCAGTTTCTACTTTCTAGTTTCCAGGTTTTAGTTTATTTCAGTTGAGACCTTGTCGATCATTTCCCCTATTTTTTTCTCCACTTCTCCCACTTCCCACTTTCATTTCATTTTATTTCCATTTTCCATGCTCAATGTTCAACGCTCAGTGTTGAATGTTGAATGCTCAATGTTCCTGTCCATTCCAGCCCTTATGTGGTATTGCTGTGTGTTGTTGTATGAATTGTGATTGTATCGCGTATCGCGTATCACATTATGTATCCAAGATCGAATACATTGCATTGCATATCCTCCTATCTTCTATCTCATATCTAGTGTATTGCACGCAGTCAAGTGTGTGCATAGTATAAAATAATATAATATACAATACACATTGTACTTTCACTCGCGATTCGCAATTTCCTTTCTTTCCACAGCACAGCACAGCTCCTAGCTCCAGTTTCCATGTCAGTTTCACTTCTCACTCACGATCTCACGATCGGACAATACTTTACCGTTGCGTAAACAGTACACACTAAACACGTCCATCGTACACGCCTACATATTATTCACAAATACACTCGTTTGGCTATACACATAATATTGATATATTTTCCCTTTCCCATGGATTTTACACAGAGTCATAGATACTAGATACTACAGTATAGTCTCTCTACTCGCTAAACTTGTGTAGAGAGTAGAGAATAAAGAATATAATATTTAGAGTCTAATCAGCAAACCTGATTCGCATTTCACTCTATCGATAGTACATGCAGTTTTAGTTTTACGTTCCAAGTTCTGAGTTCTAACATGCCATTTAAGTTGGAAGTTGGAATACGGAAACCTTTTATTAAGACTGAAAGACTGAAAAACAAAAACAGCTAGGTCTGTTCAACTCTGACTGTGGCTCTAGCTTCAAATTTCCTTTCTTCTCCTTCTTCTTGATTCCTGATAGACTAAAATACTAGTGGTTAATGCTAATGTGTATAGTGTATAATATAATGATGGTATTATTACAATATATATTGTATAATATTATGATATTTTCCTGTTTAAAATATCCATGTAAAGTATATTAGATGGAATGAAGACTGAAGGATGAAGAATGGAGGTTCATGTGTCTGTATATTATATATTGTAAATTGTGTACTGGACATTTCCCATTCATATCATATCCAAAGCCCAAAAGTATGAGTGTGCATACAATGTGCGGCAAATGATGGTGCTGTCCATAGTCCATAGTCTATAGTATATGAAATATAAAATGTATGTGAATTGTGAATGTAGAATGTAGTATGTAGTATTAATATTAGTGTGGAGTGTGGAGCATTCATTGTTTGTACATATAATGTCATGGAGAATGAAATGGGGAAACTGGAAACTGGAAACTGGGGAAAAGGGAGAGAAGAGAAAATTGTAGAAAAAGCAACAGAGAGAAAGAAGGAGAAAGGGGAAGGGAAAAGGAGTGTAGGAGAGACAGCATGTAGTAAAAAGAGAAAGATGAGGACGTTGCCATCGATCGAATCGACTGCTGCGCGTAGAGAAATAGAGCCAAGACGCGTTTGTTTCTCTTTCTTTCCTTCCTTCGTTCCTTGTTTCTTTCCCTCTTCACTCAACCCGATTTCACTACTTTTCCCCATGAATGCCGTTCTATGTACAATCTAGCATCTAGCATCTAGCATCGAGAATTTAGAGTCTAGAATCTAGAGTGTCTACTGTCTACTGTCTGCTGTCCATATATAAATGATGGAGTCTTTCATATGCCTACCTAGTGTTTTTCTTCATTCAAATTTGAGTTCAACATAGCATAATGCAACTACCTCTTCATCCATACGTACATGGACCCTTCATTTTCCACATGTATATTTGCCATGTCTTTACCCGAGAAAATTTTGCAGTGTACCTCAATCCTCAATGGTTGTAGAGTGTATAGTGTGGAGTTGTATTATGTACAAGCAAGTACTCTGTACTCTGTATAGTGTAAATTGTACAATCTACATAGGTGTATGGCAGACCAGGAACTGAACCACGGCACAGCAAGCCAAACCAAACCAAACCAAACTCAACCGAGAGCCAGCAGGCAATGGCCACGGGATCAACCGTATGCATAATGTGATGCATGGTCTATGCTCTATGCTGTAGCACTTGTAGGTAACTCAAGATTCTCTTTCATCAAGCCAGGTTTCTCTACTCTCTCTACCCACGATAAATCCATAATGAACAACAGAGTTAAAAACTTCCCGTCGCACTCTAAACCTAGTCTTTAATGTAATAGACACTTTCTCTCTCTCTCGCCTCTCGCTCTCTAGCAAACAGAAACACCTATACGCAGGAAGAGAAAGGGACAGAATACTAGTGCTGGAGGCAGAAATATTAGAGAGCACTAGTGGCTAGTGACTAGTGGATATTTCTACGCTTTTTTTACTTTTTACTTTTTATATACTCATACCAATATTGCATTATGAAATTTGCATACATCCGGATTCGGACTTGCAAGTGTACTTTACGTGTATTCTGTATTCTGTATGAGGACATCGAGCTAAATTTACATAAACCAGAATAATCAGAAGATGAACATCATCATGCCATAAAAAGGATGAAGGGAGAGGAAAAGTGTGCAATGTGCAGTTTGGAGTTTGGAGCTTCAAGTTTCCGCTAAAATCCCTCCCATGCTATAAAATACATGATACAATGTACTAATAAGTATTGGATGCAAAATGTATAATGTATGACTGGGCAGTTTGTACATATATTTATACTTTGTATTATTTAACATGTTACCTAGCTACAGAGAGTTGGAATATAAAGTACACACTTAAAAACACATTGCTAGACATGAGGACAAGAATAACGATCAGTGAAAGAGAAAAACTGGAAGTTTTTTCTTAGCCTTACTTTCTCTCTCTCTTTCTTTTGCTTTTTTTAACTATACTTGTGTACTTTCACCTTGTTCGCTGTTCGTCTTTTCTCTCTGATTCTTTATTCAGTTTACTTTTTCTTCACAGTTTCCGGGCCGGCAATCCTAATCGTATGGAATAGAGAATGGGCTCAAGAAATATAGGCTGTTTGCATACATGTGTTAGTGCACATAACGTATTTATATCGTCATGTATTTCCATTTTTAACATTGGGTCCGCTACTGCTGGCTCTTGGCTTTCACAACTTGACAAATATCCCAGTCTTTGGTTGGTTGTTGCTCTCTGGTCTCTAGATTTCTAGATAGAGCAGTACACTGTACACTGTATACACTGAATATTGAACATGCATATGTTATTACATGTGGGAATCTCTACTGTGCACTGTGCATGCATGTACAATATGTACATATTTCATGTGTCATGAGGAGGTCGACCACAGGAGAGAACCGAGAGAGCAAATTTGGATTGTCAAGCTCTTTTTTTTCTATTTTTCCCTATTCCATATGGTAAGAAATACTGGCAACTGGAAACTGGCAACCAGCAACTATCAACTGACAGGCGGAGAAAGCAAGCGAGAGAGAGAGAGAGAGACAAGGAAAAGAAAGGCCATGGCTTGGGTTTACCTTTTTTTACTTTGTACTTTTTACCAACCATAAACCATCGTGTTGATCAGAGAGCAAGACGAAGTCTAGAGTCTAGAAGCTAGAGTCTAGAAGCTAGAGCCTTGAATCTGGAGTCTAGAGTCTAGATTTCTGAAGAATATAGAAGGCAGAAAGTAGAAAAGCGGAGAAGTGGAGAAAAGGAAAAGGAGAGACAAAAGAGGAAAAAATTCAATAAGATTTCCGTCTCTCTTATTACGTCTAAAAAAGATTCTAGCGATGGCGATGTATACATATGTTGTACACGTACATATGTATATGAATGGTGTATACATAGGTATACATGTATATGTACTGTAAAGTGTACAGATACATCTACGTCTATTTTCAAGCTGTCTGTTTGCATTCCGTATATAATTATTAACGAGAGTCTCATTGTGGTTTCTTCGGGTTTCCTTTTCCTATTCATTATAAATATACCTATACATAAACTGTACGTTCATAATACATTATTTGCATTTATACGGGATAGGGAATAAAAAAGAGGAATACGTACATCTAGAATGTAGGATGTAGAAAGTAGAATGGAGAATGTAGATGAATTTTGTAGACATAAATGTGAATGTGGTGTGTGTGGTTACCAGTTCTGAGTAATACTAAGTAGTCGGTAGTCAGTGATTCGCAATTCCCCTATTTTCTACAATTTCTACTCGCCATTCACCATTCAACATTTACCATTTACTACTCTTGTGATTTTGCAATGAGAGAAGAAAAGGAGAAACTCGCTGGTGTGGTGTATTGGAGAGTAGTGAAGAGTGTAGTATAATGTATAATATATGTGTAAAGTACCTGCACAGTGCACAGAGGTGTGTTAGCACCGGCAGATAATGTGTTGTGCATATATTATACACGGAGTAAATAGCTCTTTAGTCCTTTAGTTCTTCTTCCTTCGTCTTCCTTTTCGTCTTTCCCTCTTTCTCTCTCTCTCTCTCTCTCGTTCTCTGGTTTTCTGGTTCTTCTTGCAATTTTCCATTTGTAGAGTTTACCTTTTATTCCCCCATTGCTATTTGCCATTTGGCTCCATTGAAATTGGAAGTGATCCAAGATGAATTTCCGTAAAGGTAAAAAGTAGGAAAAAAGGTATCTTTGCTCGAGTGAATGAATAGGATGAAAAGGAGAAGGAAAAAGAAGAAGACGTCGAGAGTGCAGAGTCTAGAGTCTAGAGTCGAGAGTCGAGAATCTGGAGTCGAGAGTTAAGAATGAAAACGGGAGAGAGAACTCACTCACTCAATCTCACCTGCTATTTTTATATACTTTCACTACAAGGTTCGTCATTTTCTATCAATTTTGGGTACACCTTTTGAATATTTCCTCTGGATAATAGATACTAGATACTAGCCATACATCACTGATTAGCGATTCGAGTATTCAAAATAATTATACAAAATACAAAATACAGAATGCATATATTTTACACATTTTTATTCAATTCCAAATCACTTCAAAATTGAATCAATTACTCAAAGTTAATGAAATTTACTAAAAAACGAGCAGCATGACAGGTAAAAGAGGAATGAAAAGTTGGACCAACGCTGACTGTCTTTTCTGTCTTCAACTTTTACATTTTATTTTGTCATCTCATATCTTGGAAGTTGGAGGCTGGAGGTAAGATACATTTTATATGTACATTGTACATAGGCATGAGATTGTGATGTTAGCTGTTCTTTTGCACTGACACACACGCCATCGCATTCCGAATTCCAATTCTGTATCGTTGCTATTGACATATACACATGTACATTGTACATGTAATGTGTATCGTGCGTTGATAGAAGTACAAAACGTAGCATATTATACGAAACTCGAGTTTTTTCATTGTACTCCTTTCCTTTTTATCTTTCCATGTACAATGTAGAGTGTAGAGTGTACAATGTACACAATATCAAAATACGTTTGTGAGAAACTCGGATTTTGGATTCCTATTTCGTATGTATAACGTGTATAGTGTATATTTTATCTGTATCTTTGTCTGTGTCTGGATACTTTTAGAAAGTCCTCTTTTCCTTCTTGATCTTCTTTTAAACTTGACTCGTTTTGGTTCCTTTTTTGCACTCTCATTCCATCTCTTTCTCTCTCAAACTCTCATTTCCTCATTTATTTCATGCATCCAGAATCCAGCATCCAACATCCAATATCTAGAGTCTAGAGTCTACAGACTAGAGTTTAGCATCCACCATGTACCATGTACCATGTATTATGTATTACTTGTTCTGCCTTGTATATTTTCTCTTGCCGTTTTACCATTTCTCTGTTCTCCGTTTACTAGTCTTCATTCTCTAGGTTAGATTAGAAGGAGAGTATTGGAGTACTGGAGCAACAGCTTCAGTTTCTGGAGTGCAACTCCAGACTATAGACTCTAGAATCTAGAATACTGAAAACTGAAGAATCATCCATAAATAGATGAAGAGAAGACTCTATGAATAGTTTCATGTTTTATGTATACTGTAGATTTTGGATGTAACCGTATTATACTTTGTAAGTTGGATGTCAGTAAGTAAGTAAGTAGCTAAGTTGAGAGAAAATACAATATACAGTATACAGTGCATATCAAATATGCCTGCTCTCATCATTTTCTCCATTCTCTATCTAATATCTAATATGTACAAACATAAATACAAATAACAAATATGGGTGAAAAAAGAAAGAAGAGCACAACTCGATTCGACTAATATAATATAATATATGCAATATACATCTGTTTATATTATATATATATGCTTTAAATATATCATATACAATGTAGAATAGATCGCCTCTGTATTTTTTATATTTTGAACTTTTGCTACTCTAGATTGTAGATGTTGTGAACTATGTCCAATGTATATGAACTGAATTTGTTTGAAAACTTTTTTCTCTCTTGCTCTACATTGTATATTGTATTCCACATTCTGACATTCTACATAATCTGTAGTGTCCTTTTAACATATAAATATGGAAGTGGATATGGATATTGGATATTTTAGGCCAATGTTCTTTATATTTTTGCATTTATATTTGTATAGTGTGTATTTCTCGGCTTAGAATTTCCATATAGAACTTGTACTTGTAATAATAATGCTGGTCGTGGTAATAGTAATAATAATAATTCTTTCCAAGTTTTGTGCTAAAGAGTGAGCGAGAGAGCGAGAAAATGAAAGAGACTGAGAGAGCGAGAGAAAGAGAGTGAGCGAGCAACCTTGTCTTACTTTTCCCTTTCTCTCTCTTTGTTCCCGATCCTCTCTTCTCTACAAGTTGTACAAGTATTAGAGAGACTTTGAACGTGTAACGTGTGCACTGTGCATGTGTGTGTCTATGAGTTTGCTAGAGGATTTTGAGGAGTAGCAGCACCAGTGACTCGAATCGACTACCACCGAGGCTCCAGACTCGACAGTAGAGCTCCCTCCACAGTTTGTACAGCTGGCTCTGATCTAGCTCTGGCTCTGCCTCTGCTTCTGCAACGACAGAGACGAGAGACGGAAAGAACGGGAACAACGACAACTAGAAGTGTTCTATACTAAACTGTATACTGTATACTGTGCTATAAGTAGTACACAGTATACACACTGCACACTACACAGCTCACCGTCACGTACAAAATATCAGTACAGTACGCAGTTGTATATATCAAACCTACTTTTGCCCTATATACACATATTTATTCGCTACAAGGATGTACAGCTAAAAAACTGTAGTGTATTTCTACTCCAATTCCTATATTGGAATATTCGTACATTGGAAAACCCAAGACAGAAGAGTTTGACAGAAGGAGAGGCTAGTACTACGGATACGAATACGACTACGACTACGATTCCACAATCTTCAATTCAGCACACATACCAACTCCACCATACACACAAGACGGGCAGTAACAAATTTGTTGGTCTCCTTCAATCAGCCAACTACTCTACAAAATCAAGAAAGCAAGTGAAAATTCAAAATTTATAAATAGCATTCGTTGGAAAAAATAAATCTGATTGTGTTGAATCATCAAAATTCAAAATCAGAAATCGGGGAAAAAAATAAACTGAATTTTTTGTGCTTGTGTTTTCCTTTTATTTTTGCGTGTTTTTTTTGTGGGGTGGGGATAAAAAATATATCAAGCTGATTCTTAAAAAGTACCATATAAAATTTAATTAAAAATATAAATATAAATTTATTGTTGTTGTTGTTGTTTTTATTAGAAACATGGAATAAAATCTGGAAATTAGACCAATTCTCAAGACTCAGGATTTCAAGATTGATTGATTGATTCATTATCTATTTTCTGTAATCATATTTGTGGAATTTGTGGAAATTGCAACTGGAAAGTGAAATTGGAATCGGGATTGGGATTTGAATTGGAATCGGAATCCGAGTCGGAATTGGAATTCAAGTCAAAGAAAAGAAAGTCGACAAAAGGAAGAAAGTGATTTGAATTGGTTGCGATTCCAAGGGATCGGAAACGGAAGATCGGAAATAGAAAACGAAATCGACAGATTGTGAAAGTGTGTACAAAAGTGATTCTGTTCTCTCTTTTTGTGTATACATACACATACATAGTGTCACTGTGGTAGAAATACTACTACTTTATTTTTGACTTTACTCATTGAATTGGATCCACTCGTATATTACTTTGGAATTTAAACCCAGTTGGACTTCTTTCTACAATAAATTTTAAAAGGTGTGTGACTCCCTCAATTTTTCTTATATATTTTAAGCGTGTGTGTGTTCATTGTGCATTGTGCATTCAAGATCCTATATGCAATATGTATTTATCCACAGTTTTACAGCCTTTCTGCTTCTGTCCTAAAATAAAATTCATTCAAATGGTGGTCATTCCTGGTCATTGGTTTTAAAGTGAGGCACTCGAATAGAGTTTCCTTAGTGTATTTTTTTCTCATCCTCTTGAATGTTGAATGTTGAACGTTGAAGAGTGATGTGAAACTATTTTACTCTTATCCTTTGTTTTACAGTTGGTGCATTAAATTAAAGTGTCATGTAATAACGTGTAACGTAAAACGTAAAAATTTTATTATTGCATTTATGCAACGTAAGGTAATCTAATGTCAATAACAATGACAGTGACAATGACATTAAGGATGAACAATGAATGGAGTTTTAGAATTTAGAATTCACGTAATATTACTTTCAGTCCATATTCAGTATTGATTGAATTAAATTTGGTTCCATTAAATGTTCAGAAGTGTAAAATGATAATGCTGTTTCATGTCTACAGATAGTAGACAAAAACGGAAATACTCCATGTTTGACGTTTAAATTCAAGTTTGACATGAAGCAGAAAATAAAAACTAATTTAAAGGCAAGGAGTGGAGGAGTGAAAGAATGGAGTAGGAATAGTATTGTATGTATGTATACATAGAAAGTATTTTAGTGTCCCCTTGTGAGATTCTATTTAATTGATTGCTATTGTTGTCACCTTCTCTCTTCTTTTATAGTTTATGGCCCACCCATATGTTATGTTTATGTAGAGTGTAGACAGTAGACAGTGCTCATTGTGCATTGTGCATTGAAATGTTTTGAACTTTCAATCTCAAAGAGAATGAGGAAAGTTAAAAAGGAATAAAACGTTTAGAGTTTAAAGGAGTAGAATAATAGGGACAAATGTATAGTGTATAGGAAAAGAAGTATGTCTATAAAGCAGAATATAATTGAATTAATAAATTTTGTGTAGAATGTTTTATGCATTATCATCAGTATTATTATTATGCATTATAAATTGTAACGTAATGTATTGTATTGTATTTTATACTGTAGGCTGTATAGGAGGTATATTTTAACCATTTTAATACATCATAAATACAATGTACAACATATAGGATGTCTGCATTAAGAATTATATATTTGTGCATTCCCATTTTGTAAAACATTGTCAGAGAAAGTTTTGTACAAAATTCAAATACAAAAATGAAGAAGACAAACAAACTGTATTTAAAATCTAAAGGTACACTAAATACAAAGAGTGTAGAAAACAAACAGAGAAGATGGAAAAGGTGACAAATTCCCTGTGTACACTTTAAAATGTACACTTTACAATTTACAGAGGAGAAAACTGAAGCATAAGTAAAAGAGACATGGTGAAACGGAACGTCAGCGTCACTCAAGTTTACCTTTGTACATCGTACACAAATTAAAGTTAACGGAAACGGCAGGAGCAGAGAGAATAGAAAAGGGAAATGGAAAAGAGAGAAGACAGGATTTTAAAAGAGTACATGTATAAGAGACAGGGGACAGAGTGAACAAAACGCCTTGAGTCTTGAGTCTAGAGTCTTGAAAGCTTTTTGTCTTGTGTCTTGAGTCCCGAGTCAAGTCACAAATGTACACTTTGGATTTTGAGATTTTTCACGCAGTTTTAAACTTTGCAGACATATTTTGCACGTACATATATCATAAATTACTACAGTTTAGCTGTTTTAGTGGTTGCAGTTGACTTTTGAGCTGTACTGCACTGCATGATATTTTTCATATTTTACCATTTACCATGTTGTATACAAAGCATGAAGTATGAATGAGAAATGAGAACACACGTATTTATTATGCACGCCTATAGAGTACATTTACAGGCCCTACTACAGGGAGTGTTATATAAAGTTGACTGATGATAGATGTGTGCACATTAGAGGGACTTAAATTTACATGTTTTGAGAAAATTTAAGTCAGGAACCCGCCATATTGTTCCTTTTGATGTAA
>JAQGBH010005385.1:0-14465 GCA_034698265.1 Sminthurinus aureus | reverse complement strand
CAACAACAACCTCAACAACAACAACAATCCAGTGCTCAAAATAATGTGCCACAACAAGTTTCTGGTGGATATTCATCTCCCGTACAACAACAACAACAACAACAACCTCAACAACAACAACAATCCAGTGCTCAAAATAATGTGCCACAACAAGTTTCTGGTGGATATTCATCTCCCGTACAACAACAACAACAACAACAACCTCAACAACAACAACAATCCAGTGCTCAAAATAATGTGCCACAACAAGTTTCTGGTGGATATTCATCACCACAGTTTTTATCCAACAATGGTTTAGGATTCAATTCAAATGCTCCATTTAACTCTGAATCACAATCAGTTTCCGGTTTTTCTTCTCCAGGTAATCAACAACAGCAACAAGGAAATTCTCCAAATAATGTTCAACAACAGCCACAAGCAGGAGTTAGCTCTGTATTACCTCAAGGATTATCACAACCATCTCAAAATGCTCAAAATGCTCAGACAACTGAGATCCCATCAACTACATCCGCACCAAGTTCTGATAATGAAAACGAAGAGGAAGATGAACAAATTGCTGAAGATTCCCAAGAAAATCATGACGCTGAAGGAGAAAATGGAAGTAACTCTGGATCTGGTAATCGTCGCCGTGTCAATGGTGACCAACGTAGACCATCTTCCACATCAAGAACCTCTTCCCGAAATTCAAGTGGGCGAAAAAATGCTTCAAGACAGTCATCTAGATTGACTGGATCTCGATCCGGAAGTAACAAGGCTGTAGTCACTGATAATGATGATGAGGCTGATGACAATGATGATAACAATGCTGGCTCTTCAAAATCTTCACGTCCAAGTAGTCGTCGAAACAATAATCAACGAGCAGGAAACTCGGATTCCTCATCTAAAACTAGTCAAAGATCTCGTTCTAACAATAGTAAAAATCGTGGATCTCGTCGTCGAGGTGAATCAAATACTCGCTCAAATGTTTCTGGTGGATATTCATCTTCCGCTTCCGATTCTGCTAGCACTGAATCTCCTGTTACCCCGTCTGCATCCTCAGGAGCACAAATAAATTTATTAGGTAACACTAATGAATTGATCCCAGCGGGTCGAATCATCACATTTCGATTTCCTGCTCCAACTTTAGGTCAATTGTCCACATTGCAACAAATTGCATGGTAAAGGTTCAAAACTATCCTATATAACTAGCCAAAAAATTTTAGTCAATTTTGATTCATCTCTGTCCTGTTGTTACTAGTTGTGTTTTACTCCTTTTCAATGTCGATTGCCAAAATGCATAATGTTTTTCATAGTCAGTATATTATATGAGCTATAATAACATACGAGTTTACGACGACTTGATATTTTACACGAATGATAAATATATTATGTAGACATGACAGACATTACAGAACTGTTACATGCAAAAGTGCATGATATCATAATTATTAAATGAAGCTACTGTCCTAAAATCATGTAGCGCTACGGAAAATCCAACGAAACAAATCCCGCCAGTATATAATTAAAATATAAATTATAACTGAAAGATACCATTCCTATATTTTTTTATTGTTACGATACATATGATAATATTTTATATTTTGTATGTCATAATTCATAATGTATAAGCTATAATATTGTACTTTATATATTATATATATATCAACCACACCAAAAACAAAATGAAAATATTAAAAACTGAACAAAACTGAAAAATGAGTTTTTTTCTCTTCTGTAAAACTATATACATTGCTGTGCTAAAACAAGACATATTTAGGCATATTTATATCAAAGCATGCATTTTGTAAATTTCAGCATAATATGTGAAAGTCCTTATGAATTTTGACCTGTTGGAACTTTATAATTTTCACCAAGCGACGAATATAATTCTGACTCAAGACTCAAGTGTTTTTTATATCAATAACTTTCATTTATTATCAGATTTTGTTTTCTTCATTCCTTCCATTGACATGATTATTACAATATTATGGTCTAAAAGGCTACAATCTATGTATGTAATGTCAAAAGTTGTCCATATTTCTCTGTTGATTTCAATTTTCAATATAGCCATTGCACATGACACATGAAACATATAATATTATTTATAGTACTTTTAGGTATATTTGGTTTTTGAATCTCAATAGTTATTATCAGTTATTCATGTAAATATATTCAAAACGTGTCACAATTTTTCTTATAAATACAAAAACAACTTGTCGACCGAATACCGAATGACAGATAATACATCATATATAATTTTATGTAAATATTATAGAGAGATACAAAAAAAAAAGATCTGTAGTAATAATATAATGTTACTCATATTACAGGTTTCTAACGAGGATCAAATGTTCCATTTCTAAAATGAGCATCTAAATGAATACTCTGTGTTCTTTGTGTGTATATAGTGTATATATTATAAGTATTTTGTGTATTGCACGTATTCTATGTAAATAAATACTGGTCAACACGGTTTTAATTTCACAATTCCCATGTGAAAAAAGTACTACTACACTTTCTCTCTAAATAACATGTTTTCCACTATATCTACATTTCTGCATATAACATAATAGTAAAATATTGTAGATTGTATGCATATCCTACACGTGATTCATGGATTTATTTTTGCCAAAAAAAAAACAGTTTTGTAAGAAACTATAATAGTTTAATTAAGTATTTATTTACCTATATAATGATTAAGTAATCACTAATCATATACGCATAAACATATCCTATACAATATTGTAGCTATATACTGATGCGTTTGTCTCTCAAATCTCAAATGTCTTCAGACCTCTATTCATAGTATTTTCTACTTTCATGAACGAAATTATCTAACAACTCTCATGTGTGTTTCATATACATACTACTTTTAAGTAATGTGTGTGTAACAATGTATGTGTGGGTACTTATAAATGTACTTGAATTATTATTTTAACAAAAAAATATTGTTACATAATAATAATAAAATATACCAAATACGAATAGTATAATATATGTATGAATCTATTTTATATAAAAATGTAGATTGATTCCTAAAAATAATTATATGTAATGCACATATATATAATATATGTTGCTATAAATTTGCATTGATAATATAATAATATAATTATTAATAATTTAACTATTTTCAACAACAACTAGTATATATTGTATATATTATATTGACATTATTTTGATCAATATATGTAATGCTATACATGATTTGTGATTTGTAAAACAATTATTATTATTGCTTTAACTTTTTTAGGCGTCCGTGAGACACAATACACAGAGAGATGCACATACATATCGTGTACACATTACACACATTACATACTACATACATCATACTGTTCAATTTAATATCGGTCATCCTGATTACTCTGAATACTTCTTATTCATATGCATGTATATATATATATCTTATATCTTATAATATAATACTAGCCGAAGAATGAGAAAATTTTATGTTATGAGAAAAATGACTCGTTGAATTTAAAATGCATATAATATACATATCTATATAATATAGAATTAATTAATAGCAGCTATCATTTTTTGTGTAACGACTACAACATCCTTTTGACTTATACACATGAAAATGTAATATATATATGTTACTGTAAAAGGAAGACAAATGTTTTCATGATAATGCTCTCTTCTTTGTAGTTGATATGATGTATGTATATACCATCATAATTGCTTTTACACTTCTAATTCCATTATTCTGAATTGAAAAGCCTTTTTTGGATCTTTTTGATTATTCTCAAAGAGAACGTTACGTTAAGCATTCAATTTTATTTAAAAATGAAGCCCCGGTCATTGTAACCTTGTGTCTTGAGATGCTACGGCAGCGTAAGGATTCATAGATGCTGCTTGAATTCCGGACATTCCGACTGACTGAGCTCCCGCGGCCATTTGTGGTAAGTACGCAGCATACGCTGCATGTCCATGATGACTTCCACCAGCTATAAATATTTTTTAAAAACAGGCATTTAATTTTACGCAATAAATGCATAATATGTAAAGCTTTTGACATGAAATAGATTTAGATATTTATGTTTTATATTTAGCTAAAAATTTGAAAATTACCTAAATATGACGCAAAAGGGTCAGAATATGCGGCTTGGGCTTGGGCTTGGGCAAAGGCATGTGCATTTGCTCCTCCAACTGCTGAATTACCAGCTGCAGCTAGCGTAGCTGGATTTAGATGCTGTTGGAACTCATACAGTTGATTGTATGGTGATTGAGCCGATGCTATTGCTTGAGCTAAACCTGGTGTTGCAGTAGTTGCAGGCAGTGAAAGAAGCGGTTGACCTCCATACTGTGCTGGTTGATACACATAACCTGTCGCCGGCAATCTAAAAATACAGAAACAACATGAAATTTAATCCCCATATTTAATCATTCCCTGTCGTATAAATAAAACACTATACATCAACTGTTTTTTTTTTCATGTTTGTGTAATAATTTCCGATTTCAACTCTTTTGTTTATTTTTTAACTGAAATGTTTCAACTAATTATTATTGTTACTATCTTTTTCAGTATAATGTGATTTTCTTCTTATATGATAAATATAAATTATATACTATATGTGTGTGTGTATTTTTGTATAGCGATTTTACACAATACTATTTATCTTACAATCATAAGCAAAAGAGGAAGGTTATCATGAGAGAGGTGTGTGTACAGCAAAAAAATACGGGCAAAATAGCACAATTAGAATATCTTAAACGACGCAAAAAAAGCAAACAAACGCAAAGCAATAACTGATGAAACTTCAAAAATGTCTCTTGTACAAACACCACTGATCACAGTGAACACACAACATTTACAACACAGTTTGAATTAGAAACTAGTTGCGTAAAACTCGTAAAAGTTATACAGTGTAATGTGATATATGACAATCACCCAAAAAAAAAACAGTTCAAAATATTCACACACACAGAGAAACGGAAAATAATTATACAAAGACAAATACAGACAACTAAATCTATACATTTTATCATGCATCTTAGAATATTTGTGAGAATTGACAAGGAAAAGGAATAAACACATTTGACACGAACATATTTATAGATTTTGTCTCATATATGTTTTACTGAGTACTGAGTATGAATACATACTACATACATAATAATCTGATTTTGAAGCTAAAAAGGGATCCACTTGACATTTCTATAATTGTATAATGCATCTTTTCTTTTACCATTTCGGGAAAACGTGTATTTCAAATTGCCACGAAAAGATAAAAAAAAATTAAAACAAACATGTCAAAAAACTGAAGGGTGTCCTGATCCTGATTGCTATCTGTCAAAATATGTGTTTTTTCATCTCAAAATAAAACTGGGATAATTTTTATTAGAAAACACTGATAAAAGGACTAACAAGCACAAAAACACATGAGTACTTATATATTTACTATTTACACACCCAAATATGTTTTAAGAAAAAGAAGAGAAAGTAAACAAGCTGGAGAAAGTCAAACAAGGAGTTAGTTTATGGACAAAAAAGTAGGTATATATACATATAGATATACCTACAAAATAATTATTACTTAAGATTTTACTAACAATATAACATAATATTATTATTACACATAAAATTCACGTATTTATATTTTTTAAAGTAAGTGTAATAACCATATAATCGTATTGTAGTAATGCCAAAAAAAAATGTCCAAAAGTATTAAACTATACTATATTTTTGTTATGACTATCTACAAAGTGCTGGATATTTATTTATTATTTGCTTGACAGGTGAGAGGAAAAAAGAAACTACTACATATTTGTTCGTTTTCATTCATAAACGTTCTATTCTTCATACAATGAAGATACTTACCCGTACTGTTGTGCAAGAAATGAAGTTGGATTATATCCAGTCCGAATTGCTGTGAATGGAAAGGCTACAATAAAAACGTCACTCTCAAAATTTTGCAGCCGCATCAATATCACTCCACCTCAAACCTCAATAACTATTAGTTTATTCATATCAACCAGAAGAAAATACAACAAACTCAATGAAAAAAAAAGACCAAAGTCATCAAAATATCAAGAGAAAAAACATACGTACGTACATTGCGCATTATTTTTTTAGACATATGTATTAATCATAATTATTTTACCAAAAAAAAAGTACAAGAGAAGAAAAATTCATTCATTTATAATTATCATTACTTCATCATCATCATATCATATATTATTATTATTGTATCGTATCATAATATTACATCATTTCAAACTCCAAAGTATTCAAATTTTAAATCATAAAAATTAATTAATAAACAAAAAGAGAGGAATAATACATTAAAGACTACTGAAAGAGGTTGAAAAAAAGAGCACGGTTCAAAGTTCAATTGAATGGAACCGATTCTCTTATTGTATGCATAAATAAGTACTCGTGTACCTCGTAGTATTTACTATCTATTTATATACTGTATCCCTTTGTACTACAAAGTTTTTACACATCTAACATCACATCTATAGTATCATCTAAATTACCCATACACACAAAATTTTGGCCTAATCCACATGTCAAAGTATTTGGAAAAATGAGTACGCCTGTATAATAACAATAATACCTGAATAATAATACAAATATCCATGCGTGTACCATTTCCCCACACGATTTTAGCTTTTTATATTATGTCAAGTCAAGTGAAGTACAATAATATGAACTGAGATGAGAAGGGAGACAAAAATAGATTTGACAAGGAGAAAAGAGAAGAAACAAGAAGGAAGAGAGAAAAGGAAAAAGGTAAAGGGGAAAAACATGGGAAGAGAGAGAGAGAGAGAGAGAGAGAGAGATAAAAAGAAAAAGACTTGCGACATGGCAGCAAGCACTTTGAAGATGAAACGTTGACGCTGATTCTTTCTTAAGACAAGAAATCATTCCCTTCAAAAGAATTTTCTGTATTCGTGTGTCACAAGCAGCAACAACGCAAATTATATAATATACGTTCAAGTCAAACAACGACACACTATATTATGCTACAACTGTTCCAAGTTCTTAGATCCTATACATAGAGGAAAAAATACTGAATACTGTGGATTGTTTGAATATATATGCATTTATATATATCTTTGGAGATAAAACTGTAACTAGTATTTACAGAGAATGACAAGAGCTGATGCCCAGATTTTTCCACATAGGTTCTCCACATATATGCAAGGATTTTACATTCTATAGATCACTAGTTAAGGTGTACAGGAAAAGAAAACTAACAAACTCACTAAATATTTCCTTCCGTATAATATTCACCGGATTTCGACTATGAAACGGTTATCTGTTATACTCTCTCAGTGTATTTTACAGTACATACATACATACATATATATATATATATTATACTTCCGTTTTTTTCCACACTCTTTCTCTCGACATTTCGACTCCCGACTCGAATGTACTTTTTCCACTCGATCTAATATTATTTACAATCTTTGTGTACATGTAAACTCTTTGAGTGTATATATTTAATGATATAGTAACTCTCTTATCCTCAAAATCTCCACGTGAAAGAGAGAGAGAGAGACCGAGAGAGGAAGAAATTTCGCCCACATCCTACTGTAATTTACTACTACTCCAGTCAAGCGAAAAGAAAATTGAATAAAAAAATGTCACTTCTTGTCTAGCCTGGCTAAAAATACATACATTTTATTTCCAATATGCACCTATACAATGTACATATTCTGTCAGTCGAGTGTGATTGAAATACTTAGCAATTATCTTTCCTCATCTTCCTGTTCATTTTTATGCACGTAGTAAGATAGAGAAAGTGATAAAAATGTTTTCCAGACTTAAAGGAATATATACATACTTAAATTGGCTAACACTATTGGAACATCTTTAAAAAATTACATTTCCTATCTAGTTCATGATCCTATCTAGTGATCCAACTTTAGTATTTGAACATTGAGCATGTTGCACGTATTACACAAAAGTGTATAAAGGTGTGTATATGAGATGCTGTGACATGATTTCGAATTTCACATTTGTTATCCGTTTTCTGTAATCGCCTTACTTTTTGAATTAAAATCCTTAATCTAAACCATAACTAATGAAAATCCCTGCACAAAAATCTATTTTGATGAAGGAATGCAGATTTTCTGTTTACAAACTACGTACACACATGTATACATATATCATAAATCTATATTATATAAGTGTGTGTATAATTTATAGCTATAAAAGAGTAGTAGCGTACTTATTATATTTTTATATAATATTTATGCATACATCACGGAAGCAAAAAAGAGTTCATGATTTTGATTATTATTTTTTTGAGAAAATAATATATATTGAACAAAAACTTGTAACACCAAGTTAAATATTTTTATACACGTGATGGTTATTGACTGCAACATCATCAAAATAAAACCACAACAAAAAGAAAACGTATATTTTTTTGAGTGCAATGAAATAAAAAATGATAAAAAAAATTCCAAAATTAAATTTCTCAAGTTATTGAACAACAAAAATTAAAATGAGCAATAAAACAGAAAAAAATAATAATCTACCAATTAAAATGTATATATATTTTTACTCTACCAAAGTCCAACGTTAAGGGAAATATATATATATATATATATATATAGATTATACATGTACAAATATTATTTTCAAGTTGCAATAAAGAAAACCTTTAAGTCACCCCATGAAAAAAAACCTTAACATCAATTTCTTATTATATCAAAGGATAAAAAACAAAGAAGATTAAGATAGTATAGCTGAAATGTAGTCAATTTTTGAAGTTTTGTAATAATAATTTATAAAATATAAAAATATAGAGTAAGTAGTAAGTATATATATAAGTACTGTACAAAAATATCCATATAAATATATAAACGTTTGATGCAGAAATCAAAGTTTCTCAAATCACACGTCACAACCACCGCACGAGTACCAACCACGACACGACACCCAGCATAAATAAAAATAGTATTAGAAATGAACAGTATTTAAAAACTGATACATTAACTAAAATATCATATATGATTTCAACAAAAAAGACTACCATTATTCACAATCAAAGTAAAAATAACAATAATAATTATTACTATATACTAATAAAATAAAAGTACACGTTGATAAGGCACGTGTGTCATTCAAAACTTGTGCAACTTTTGACAGCTCTAGTGTTCAACCTTTATTAAAGCTATAAAGACTTTTCCCATTCGGAATTTCAACTTTTTAATGCTTGTTTTGAATTTTTGAAGTAATTATAACTTTGTTTTGGCAGGACATACAAACAAGACCCTTTATACAGTTACAGTTACAAAAAATGATCAGACTGATCGTAACTGAAAATTGTGAAGGGCTAAGATTAAAAGAAAGAGAGAGAGAAACAACCCTCCGTTAGCTTTTTATACAGTTTGATTACCGGCAGACGAAAGTTGTATCACAATTTTGAATATATACACGTTGTTTTAATTTAATGAGAACCTAATAAATAGATAGTGTAATATATAATTTTGAGTGTATAATATATAGGTCTATTCGATAAAATACTTAAAAAATATTCTTCTTTTAAATGAAAGATGTAATAAAAACGAATGAGAAAAATAAACCAAGGCATTAAGGTTTGTTGTTGTTTTTTCGGTTGATTAGTTAAAATGTTTAAATAACGTTAATAATGTTTAATTTAAAAAGAAACTTACCAGCAGCTGAAGCATTTCCACGTGGTTTTTGCCCTAAAAAAGCCAAATTGACGTTTGCTTTTCGTCCATCTACAAGTACCATATATAAAATATAAAATAAAAAAATTAGTTTTATCCTTTTTACCTGTGTAGGAATCCAAATGTCTAAAATTATAATGGGGTAAACTTTGAATTTTATGAATATTAATCTTCTGCTTTGTTTTACCGATGATTGGATTTGGCTCTTTACAAGCACGTTCCGCAGATGCTCTGTCAGCCATTATGACCTAAAATCATTCAAAGTAAAATAAATATCTCGTATAAATAAAAACAGTATTTAGATTTTAGTTTTTCTCGTCATACAGATCATAATAATATAAGCTTCCATTTTTCATAATATAAAAGTTATATAAAACTGTATTGTATTCATCATGAGATTGTAAAAATAAGGAGAATGTAATAAATAGAATAATAAAATATATAATGTGCAAAAGAGTCACGAGAACAGAAAATTCAACTTACAAAGCCATATCCACGGCTCTTGCCAGTTTGCCTGTCAGTGATGACTACTGCTTCTTCAATTTCTCCATAGACTTTAAAATGGTCACGCAGAGATTTATCAGTGGTATGATACGGAAGACCTCCGACAAATAACTTTAGAAAAGTCGTATCTGTAGCTCGTGTTGTATCAGGAGCTATAATAAAATGATAAAATTCATGAAACACATGACAGTTTTTATTTATGCATTCCTTTTTTAATCCTTAGCATCACTCTATAGATGTGAACTTTTGTATAAATATTTTCACATTATTTATATTTTGCATAGCTCTCTTCTTCTCTCATCTGTATAACAATATTAACAATGTATGCCATTCCACAATGAGACTTTCACTGCACACCGCGCACACTCTTGTACAATGTAAAAAGTGACTGTTTACCAGGTACATAATCAATAACCATTTATAAAACACTCATTATTAGGAATGAAAATTACCGATTAAATCCCTCCCTTTAAATCCATTTTCACAGTTGTCCATTTCATCCTCACCAACAATATGAACACTATTTCCCCGATTGTGTAAATAACATACTGGATAAACTCTAGTCTGACTAGAACAACCTATTACCTGTGAAGTTAACATTTTGGTATTCTAATTATTGAACACTGCTATATATATTGAACTGAATTAAATATTAAAAACGGAAACCTTTATCAAAACACAATTGTAAAATACTGTTCTTCAAGATGTAGACGTGAACTCAAACATGTTTTTCGTATCGATATATTTTATACATACAAGTAAAAACGCCCGTCAAATGACGGGGAACCAAATCTATATACAAAATCCGTATCCAAATGGTCAAAAGTATTCACATTTTGCAACGTTTTACATTCTCTACAACAGCTTAATTAAAGCCAATAAACTGAATCGTTTGTGCGGTATTGCAAATATGTCGGGTTGATCCGTTTCAGCTCTCAACATTTATTTGAAATGTTATAATATTGTATTTACAGCAGCAGATTGTATTTTCGTTGCCAGAGTAATAGCCATTTCTCTTAGCCAGAGTAATAGCCATTTCTCTTAGCCAGAGTAATAGCCATTTCTCTTAGCCAGAGTAGTGGCTATTTCTCTTAGCCCAAATGGGACGGACGCCATGACGCCATCGGATACGGATTTTATAGGGCTTATATTATATAGATTAGATGCGATATATATATCTGTTTTGAGCTCTAGCTATAAATATTACAAAAAATGTACATGTTACATGAGACCACAATACAGCGTAAATTTATTGTACATGAACTCAAGTACACCTTTGTCAATATTTCTACTCCTATACTATTTCAGCGTTGACAGAAAAATTAAAATTGCATAATTTAGACCTAATAGGTTATGTTAATTTTTATTTATGTTTCGTATGTTTGTATACATATTTGCACGTGAATGTCCATTTTGCATAACTGTAAAAGATTGGAATTCAGTTTTCTATGTTAGATTTTGTTAACAAACAAATGAATGTGGATATACTGTAATGCACAGCATAATAACATGGAATAAATAAATATTATACTTCTTTATATTGGTTTAAATAATATGTACTTTTGTAACAAGAGTAATTGTTATTTTTTAACTAAAGTGAACCAAAAGATCGACATATTGTTCGACAGCTACAGTATAACGACTAACGATGATATCAGTTTCACATTTTTTGACTGGTAAATTTCTAAAAAACAAATTTGAGACAAATTCTAAAACGCTTCCAATTAGTTGCAATCTATTTCCACATTTGTGGCACGAATTGTAATGAACTAATTATCATGGGACAGAGGTTACTTCACTACACTTCACACTCGATTCATAAAATATTACTGTTTTTGTCACACAAAAAAATATATTTATTTAATAATATTGAAGAATGTGCAATTTACACCTACCACATGTACATTGTACAGTGTCCTGATAACTAGAATGATAAAAGTACACTATGATATAATATTATTCACAATGCCCACAGTACTGATTGAAAACATTTCTGTGCTGTTGTTTCATGATACGAAGAACATAATATATATATAGTGGTATCGTATTTACAATATTATTGATATACAGACAGTACCTATAATCGAACTACAACTAATGCTTTTAATATTGAAAGAAAGGAAATCAGTATATCAGCTGTAATTTAAGAAAGGTAAAATACATAGAATATAGAGTGTAAGTACACGCGTTTTTAGAAAAGTCATATTATAACGTGTAGCCTCTGTAGCATATATACATGTATAATGTATAATGTATAATATATATACTATACGTACACACAAAATTAAAAAAGGGTTCTCAAGTTTCGTTTTTAGTGTCTTTTGTACAACTAATAAATTTTTTAATGTATAGATACCTGATGCAAAAATATGTATTCATAGCTAGAGATGAGAAATATTTTCTGATATTAAAGCGGCTCAAGTTTTGTTTCACTCCTACAAAAAGTTCTTACAATTAGAGTAAATACATATAAAATATAATATCTGCTAACTTTTATGCAAATACAATACACAGTACTACGAGACACACATGTTCGAGTTGCATAATATATTTTAATCTTTTGCATTCAAAAATAATAAATAAAACTATGTATGTATCATAAAAGGTGCAACATAAGATGAATTATTTAAAACTTAAATAAATTGACAGCATAATAAACAATAAACTATTCTGTAAAAAATGTACATTGTACAATGTACATGCTCTCAAAATGGTTTAATCTATGCCCTAACCTACGTCCTATGTCCTATGCCCTTAATACTTCAAATGTTTGGTACACATACTGTATAATTGAAAATTTAGAAATGTCCTCCAACTTTGACCTTCAATTTTGAAAGCGAGAAAGTACAAAAATTTATCATAAAATGTCAAGTACTACATTCGCTGTCAACTAACCGAGTTTTAAAGAGGAAACCGAGAAAAATATTATCACGTTATCCGGTGAAAAATTTTGATTTTGCCTATTTTATAAATGGAAAAGGAAAGAAAAACTAAGACTGACCTGATACGGCAGCGGCTGAAGCGGCAGCTGAAAAGTTGGCAACTGTTGAAGGCATGAGCATAGAGAATGCTTCCTCGGGAAGACTCAAAAATGACGGAGGGACGTAGTAACGTTGATTTTGAAGGATCTCCAGTGTGGAGCGTTTTTTTGAGGGTGGAGCAATGTCCGCCGAAGCGGAATCTGAACTACTTGCTCTGTAAAAAAAAAAGAACAATGAACTACAATTAATACTTAGTCATTATTATTATTTATTGTACAAATGATTTATTTTCATTAAGAATTACGATTCGATCACAAATCACAATTCTAGTTTTGAAAAGTACCATTTACATATTTATTTATTTAGTGCTATACATGCGTTCTCTATTCATAAATAAAAGAGTGAACATTTTCTTTCTGAAAAACGAAAATTGTTTGCTACAAACGTGAAACGAAATGAAAAATCTAAAATTTGCATACCGCTTCACGATGGCTGTTGATGTCGACTTTACTGGAAAAGTCGATTAACGTTGTTTAAATATAAATTCTTGGTTTAATTGATTTCCACAGTGTCACTGTCGCCTCTATTTAAAAAAAGAGAGAAAAGAATTCAGCATTAAATAACGAATTTATACTTGTTCTTTGTTTCCTCACTTACCTAACTCGAAATCTCAATATATATATATACCAACATACCCATATGCATTCTACACACAGCACAGTCATACATTTTCATCTAGATTAATTACATTACCAATTTTTAAACAGTACGATGCATTTCTGCAATTTAAATCGCCCAAGACACATACATGATATGTTAAGCATAATGTAATGCACAACGTACATATAATCTACGAAGGAAAAGAAAGGCAATTCTTTTCACGGACTTCTAAAATTATTCAAATGTACGTCTTTCTCCTTTATGCATGTACAACGTATATATGTGTTGTATGTTCCTAAATCTTGAGCAAAGAACGAAGGAAATTGCAGCTGTTCTACCTAATCAAATTCATCTGGTCTGATGGAGAATGTGTCGGGAATTCTTCAACTCCCTCATCCTGTGCTCTATAGTATAGAGTCTATACTCTTTACTAAATAACCATACTATGTGTTATGTATTATACATTACGTACAATGCACATGATACTCTCGGTTTCTGATTTACTGCTTTTTCTCAACAAAAAAGTTGACTAAAAAGAAATGAAATGGGGGTAGGTGTCACAAATGTATGTTGTTGTTGCAAAAAATAGCTTGAATTAAGAGAGAGAGAGAGAGAGTAAGGATAAACCAAATTCAAAGTTTACAGTTTATATGGTGTAAGCTTGAAAATTGACTTTTTGAT
>JAQGBH010005384.1:0-14466 GCA_034698265.1 Sminthurinus aureus | reverse complement strand
AGTATTTTATAAAATTATCAAAATAATTTTATGAATTTTGTATTTCAAAAAACACAGGTCTGAAATAAATTTCCTCATAAATGAAAAAATGTAAATAATATTGCAATATATAATAATAATTACTACGAATACGATTACGATTGTTTGTTTGTTTTTCAAGTGAATGAAAAGGAAAAGGGAGAAAACAAAATAAAACTATCAAAGGTCAAAAAGGTACTAAAAATTGTAATAATAATAATGATACAAATAAACTATAAATATCTACAATCTACATACATTATTAATTAGTTGTATAACGTGTGATAGTAGCTGTATAGAAACACTACTGATGAATAAATCAAACTGAGAGATTCGTTCAACTAATACTTAATTGAAACACACACAGAAAAGTGCCCACGCCTCTTTTCTTCTTCATTTCCTTCCATTCATTTCGATAGCAAAATGTCAAATGCAAACATAATAAGAAATAACAATAACAAAAGTTGTCTCATCCTCTCTTCGTTCCATAATCCATAATATTTAATGTATATGCACACCTGTATTTGCTCTGTATAGTTTGTACTTTGTATAGTTGGTGCAGAAACGTTCCTCCCAGGTGACAGATTTCATTATTATTTATTTATTATGACACAAAAGACACACAACATAATATGAGCTTTGAGATTTTAGATGGGGAAAATGAGAATCAAAATGCATCATGTTTACAAATATTTATTTAAAGACTACAAGATTTGATTTTGATTTTATTCGATGTATATTGTACCATTTTCTTTGTGATTGTTGTTGTTATTATTATTATTATTTATTTTTTTGGACGGATGTGGTGAACAAAATTCACAGGTGAAAATAGTAATAATAATAATAATAATATTTTATACATCTTCATCAATCAATCATCAATAATATATAATTTTGTATAGTTGTTTTTGTGTGAACATAAAAGTACAAACAAAAGAGTTTGAGGTCATAATTCATATTCATATTCATATTCAATTACATGGAGTGACAATTACAATGGCTTCTCTAAATACATATATATAAATAAACAAAAGGTGTTTTTTTAATACACAAGCTACAAAATGTAGAAAATAATAATTAATAAAATATACATAAAATTAAGAATCAAATAGTAACATATATATTTATCTTTCTTTTTTTTTGTTCTTGTTTATAGACAAAAGTTATTTGTAAAAATAGGACATTTTTTTGTAATAATAATAATAACATAAAAATATGCAGGTGTTTTTAACATATCTCGTATATCTTATATTACATTTAATAATATATTATAAAAAAGTATTTTTCAATCATTCAAAAAAAACGAATGATTATTTTCATATCAAGATGTTCCTTTTTCTTTTCTTTTTCATTTCTTCTTCATAAATATTCAATGTTACAAACTACATGATGACAAAGTTAAACAAAGAAATATTTTTTATCAAAGGTCAAAGACGTTTTGTTGTTGTACCTTTTTTCATCTGGTTAAGATTACTGATTAAGATGTACTGTGTGTGGTTACTGTGTGGTACGTTGACTTAATTTAACAACAGTAGTACATAATATTTATTTATGTAATAATAATAATGATAATATAATAATAGTTTAATTTGGTTAATGGCTTTCAGTTTATTTATAAGATGAATTTTGCAACACAGACAAAAGCGAGGATTGCTGGAACTGAGAAGGCCCAAGGTGCGGACGCTGGATTATTTCCTGGTGTCCCTATTAAATTAAAAAAGGTTAAAGGTCAAACAGATCAAAATTAATAATAATTATGATAAAAATTGTTTGTACTTTTGGTTATGAAATTTAAAAATTTTGTAATAATAATTTTATCAGTTTGGTTTTGCAAAAAAAAACTCGTACCTTTGACTTGTTTTCCAGCTGCTGATGATCCGGCGCTTTTAGAGTCTAAAAAAATAACAATTTGTTTTTTATTGAATTTTACACAATCAGTTTTAAGTTAAAATAATTGAATCACAATCATTCAAATTGTGAATTTTGTATGCCTTCGTCACCAGTTGGTTCTGCTTCGGCTTCTGGCTCTGATTCTGGCTCAGCATGTGGACTGTTACTGTTCTTTTCCGCAGTGGTCATTGACACGGCAATCAAAACCAAAAGTCCCATAAGGAGAGTCCATGAGCGGATTTTCATCATTTTGAAAATTTATTAAAGTCTGAAATAATCAAAAAAAGTAACAGTCAAAAATTAATTTTTTTTTCTTCTATGTAGAATGTACACTGACAATCCCATTTCACTTTTCACCTTTAAATTATTTTGTAAAGGAAAAGGTGAATGAAATTCCATTATTTTTCATTTAGATCTTAGATTTTATATACAACAGCACAATCAACAATCATAATCATTGCCAAATAATATACAATTAGTTGTCGTTGGGGATTCAAATTAGAAGTGAGCATTGCGGAAAACACCATTTACAATTTACAATTTGCATAATATATTTTAAATATTAAAGGTAGAGGAACCATTTTGTCACAAAAGGAAATTATGCTGATGCAGAAAAAGCTATTAAGCCAAAAGTGCTCCATTATTATTTTCATCAAAGAAAAGTCAAAACATTTACACTCTGTGGTTTGTTTGTTTCTTGTTTCTTTTTTGTTTGCCCGGAAGGAATGTAATGGAATGAAAAAGTGATGTATTGTACAATTTTATGTCATTTTGTCATCCCTTCCCAAAGAATAAAAGAGAAAAGTCTAGAGTCTAGAGCCTAGAATGCAGAAAACATCTAATACTAATAAAGGACATGATTCAATTTTGTAACCTCATAACCTCGTTTTATTATGTCATAATATGTCATCTCTTTGAAAAATTACATATCTGTTTACTGTTTACATTTTTCCCATTTTCCCATTGTGCATACAACTTTCAATCATTTAAAAACCTTGTACAAAACACGAAATGTACACACAACACAAGATGGCAATAAAAAAGGGCTTTTTCTCATTTGTAAATACCCTCAAAGAAACTGTTCTCAATAAATCTAAAAGTCTAAAGAATTAAGAAAAGATTAATAAACTCAAGGCAGAAGGTGACAACAAAATAAAACGTTATTGATGAAGTAACGCTAAACATTGATTTTTAATATCAATATCAATATCAATAATGCAATCCACATTGTCCTTTTTGTCCTTTGTAGAGGTGACAAAAAACTAGGTTTTATCATTTACCTTGTAGCTTGTACCAGTAGAAAAGCATCAAACTTTTATGCACATAAGTGCATTTTCCCTCTTACATGTTTTTTCTCTTGCTCACCTCGATACTCAATAATTTACAATTCACAACTTAAAAATGACATTTATGGAATGATTGCCTATTTCATTTAACATAGTGGTGTGAAATGTTGAGGAGGATTTTTGATTTGTTTCTACCAAGTATATTTTCAACTTTCAACACATGCGACATAGGACATATGGTACGGCAAGAAGAGTGAGAAAAAGGAAAAGGAGAGATTGATTACGCGTGTAATTTAATTTAATCATCATTTGATACTATTTGATAATAAATAATAGCGCATAAATTATTATGATATAATAATTATGTAAGTGTGTGTGTTCAATTGAACAGGAGTAAATGATAAATGTCTAAACAAGTAGAAGCTAGACTCTCGACTCTCGACTGTAGACTGTGTAATAATAATACATTTTCTGTACATGTATTTTATATTCATTAAATTGACAGGGACAGGAGCATCGAGCATCGAGCTTCAAGCTTCGAGAAAAATGCTGGTAGGTCAGAATGTTTCATTCATTGTCCATTGATTGTGTCAGCTGCTCATTAAATATTAGCCAAATGATACAGATTTCATATGAACTATGCATACATTTATCCACAATTGGCAACCCGCAATGCAATATACATGATACATGCGTGTAAAAGTAAAGAATGTAATAATAATAAAGTAGGCTGCATAAAAGTCAGTGAAGAGTACATCCTTTTTTCATTGCATGCACATTCATTCATTGCACATCATACATCATACAGACATTTTTTATTATATCATGGGATAAAATGAAATTTCAACAGCCATATCGTACGCTCTATGTATGCTGTATGTTGAATGTGATGGACATTAAACATTAATATTGTACATTGTGTCTTTTTATACAGAATGTAGAATGTAGCATGTAGCATGTATTAATTCAGCCACTTGAAGCGATCAGAATCAGATGGGACTTTTCCCTGTACAAAAATAGAAAATAATCTATAATAAATGACAAACTAATGAATGGGACGTGGGACGTGAGAGCGTCTAATACTACTGCTAATAACTCTAATTTCTTTGTCAAACTTTGTCCAACCATTCGCATTCCAAATTCCAAATTTTTGCCATGCCAAACCAACCTCATACAAATTCACTGAGCATTGAGCATTGAGCATGGACAAATGACAAGTTTCACCATGTAAAATGTAAACAGAGTCACTGGATGAATGATGAATGATGAATGAGTGACAAGAGGTGTATCACACCAAACACTAAATAAATATTTTATTGTTAGATACACAGAGGAAAGATTTATGAGAACTTCCGTCTCATTCTGGCTAAAATGTGAGATACACAGCACACAGCACACAGTTTTTGAAACCTCACGTAGCTCACCATTCACAATAGAAATTTTTAGGGAAAATCTAAATCTAAAGTTCCGGCTTAAAACAAAGACAAAAACAATGCCTAATCTTTTCCATGTATTTTAGATATAGAAAAATGTCAACTGTGAGTTTAAATTGTAAATGTTTCCTTTTCCCTAGTTTTATTTTAACTGCGTACAATTTGCACTGCGTTCATCATGAGTCGAGAGTCGAGAGTCGAGAATCGAGGATCGAGGGTCTATGCGTAACATGTAGAATGTAGAATGTGTAAATTAGAACGTAATGGAACAAATTCGACATTCAACATTGATTCGCGTAAGGATACAAAATACGAAATACAGTACAAAACGGATTCCAATTCCAATTAGAATTGGACAAGCTTGAGAAGGTATCAAAAATCAAATATCAAACCACGGTTTATTATGTATTATGTATTCTACATTCTATATTCGCAGATTGTGAAATGACAATACAGTGTCAAATGTCCAACAGTGTTCATTGTTCAAGCTTCAAGCACTATAAAAATTGCATAATCTCTACATGTAATGCAAATACTTGTAGACTCTAGACTCTCGACTCTAGACTGTAGACTGTAGACAAAATTAGCATAGATAATTTGTATTCAGGAATTTGCTACCTATGTCAGATTCATGATTATGATTGATGATACAGATTACAGATTAGTTTAAACAAATCAGTGCTCTAATTTAGCTAGTTTTCCTCAAGCTTTTTGAATTTTATGGTTTGAACTCGACTCAGCTTGGAGCTTGGAGTTACTGGTCACAACTCATACTAAATGTATTGTGAATGACAGTGACAGTGACAGGACTTGAGTAGGCACTAGGCCACTAGGCGTAAGCTACAAACTGCATTGTAAATTGTAAACACACTTGAAATTTCCACTAGTCATTGTTCATGCTGTTACTGCGACAGAAGACAGGAGACGGGAGCAGTGGGTAATAATAATAATTGACACCATGTACGTGCGCACCTTGATATTTGTGCATGTATCCTTTGTTTTGTGTTTTGTACTTGTGATAAATTGATCACTTGAATCCTCGAGCACTCGAGAGTTGAGAGTTGAGAGCTGAGCACTTGCTGAGACAAGTGCTCAAGAGTGTAAATATTTGGATTGATTTTGATATTGATACTGATATTAAGACTTCCTCTAGTTTCATTTTTCATTCCTTGACTTGACTTTTTCAAAGAACATCCTATCCATTTTCCATTTTACATCCACGTGTTAAAAGGAGTCAAATTGTGACACCCGATTATTTTTGTCCGGCTCTAATTTTTGGACTTGTATAGCCCGGTTACTGGTTACTGATTTAAAATTCCTCCCTCAAAAAATGAGAACGGAAGGAAAAAGGAGAATGGAGAGTAGAGAAAAAATTCAAAAGAAATCCAAATACTGATGGCTATTGATGGCTGATATGTACATTAAGTGGGACATTCCACGTCATGTCAGGTTGCATGCTCAATGCTCAATGCTCAATGAATAATGGATACTCCTTGCGTCTAGAGTCTAGAGTCTAGAATTAGAGTTACGAGTCTCCAGTTATTTTTGTCCCTCTTTTTGTGGACATGGCTGAGCAGTGAACACGAAACCGGTAAAAGTAGACATATTCCGTGTACATTGTACATTGTACACCTGACTCTATTTGTCTCTAGTTTTGAAAAGGGAGGGAAAATGGAAGAGAAAGAAGGAAACTGGTAATAATAAGACCAATATTGACATTATTGATATTTGATATCACATCCATTTACAATAACTCGGAGGATTTTCTATACTCTACACTCTACATTCTACAGCCAGGAAGGAAAAATTGTTGTGATGGCGGAGAATGGAGGAATAAAAGAAACTCGTCCAATCCCTGATTATTAGTATTAGTATTGTGTATCATGTATTATGAAGGAGGCAGGAGGGAAATGACAGCGACAGTGTAATAACAAGCAAACATGTGCTTTTCATAAATGTGCATGCTCAATCCTCAACGCTCTCTCTCATGTCTCCTGTCTCCTGTCTAATCGTAAGGATGTAGCTAAAATTGCATATTTTAGCCTGCGAGACTCCCTGATGCATAAATGATGTGCTGACAGGTATACATGGAAAATGGAAAATATAGAGTCTCGAATTTAGAAACTTGAATCTAGAATCTAGAGTAATATTTAAATAGGGGCCATTTATTTTAGCGCATGTCTTTACATTTTCCATTGCACTATTTTCATTCTGTCATTTTTCTTCTGAAACAGGAGAAACTGAAGCTAAAGCTAGTCAAAGGGAAAGAGGACACTCAAAACAAAAGAGAGTCAAAACACAGCAGAAGAGAAGACCAACTCCACTGTTTTCTCTTCACCATTCGCCATTCACTATTCAAGTCAAAATGGGTCTTCAAAGCTTTGAGCTCGAGTCCAAATTGGAATTAGTGCATACACAAAATACACAAAGTCCACTATCTAAACACAAAACAGTAAACAGTACAAATGACAAAGATGAATGGAAAACTTGTAGACAAAATGTCTTTTGTATCTTGTGTTTTGTGTTTTCTATTTTCTATTTTCTACTTTTTGACATCATGTAAACAAAAAATGGGAAACAAGTGGAATTTGTCCCTGTCAATTCCCTTTTCATAGTTCATAATTCCTAAAAATGTAGTGTGATAAAAATAACAAATGAGTCTAGTGTCTAGGGTCTAGTGTCATCTTTTTACATTGTCAATACAAAATACAAAATGGGAACAGTCAATGGACAAAGTATAGGAAGTCACACAATTCCAAGAGACTTGCCATTACCATGATTATCCTCATGTTTATTCCTGTCCCATTCTCCATACCATCTTCGTCATAATCATTCCATTATTATGTGTACAATGTACAAACAAACAATTCCTGAGTCTTCCGCCGAGGTCAAATTATCAAATTAGCACTCAAAGTTTATGCAACAATGAAACTGCGAGTAATTTAATGCAGATAGGAAATAGGAATAAAATCCTCAGTGTGTCTCATTTCTTCCTCATTCAAAAACATGGTAATGTAATTTGAAACATGAAATCCTGTCAATTTTTGATTTATATTTTGTTTACCCTTCATTTTGAATTTTGAGAGGGAAGACTTTTGTGCTATTGCCATTTTCAGATTATTATTTATTGTCATCATCACTATCAAAAATTACAAGGTACAAGGCACAAGGCACAAGGTATAGCCAAGTATTTTATTAAGTAATTTCTACATACTTTAGGCAAGCACTCTTCACTTTTCATTTTTCATACACAGTGCAAAAAAATAATGTAGAAAATGTGTATCAGTTGAGTTTTGAGTTGTGAACAGAAATTTATTCTTGCGGTGGGATAAAAGATGAAACAAATCATTTTATCTCGCAAACAAAATGTACATGGATAATAGATAGTAGATACAAATCATAAGAATACAAGCTATACTATAGACTATAGACTATAGAGATATCATATATTTATATTCTGTGCATACTGCATATTGCAAATGGTACATGTATAATCTTAATCGTCAATCATGACTTTGAAAAAAGAGATATTTCATATTTCATATTTCACATTTCACAACTCTTCCGTCGTCCACAGTCTCAAGACTCAAGTCTCAACTTGTCGTATAAAAAAGAACCTTAACATTCAACATTCAACACTCAACACTCGACTTGGTTTGGCTCAGTCCAATTCAATTCAGACAAAAAACCAAACCAAACAAGAATTATTGCAACCAACAACCGACATGAGTTTTATCAACAGTTTCGAGTCTCGAGTCTCAAGGTTGAGAGAATGCAATGGAATAGAATGATGAGGAAGATAAATGTAGACCTGCCGCATCTTTTGATTCCAATATTATCCATAAGAATAAACCACGCAGCTCCTATCTAAACTCAAACTCACATTCATATTCGCATTCGCATTGTCTATCCATATTTATTATTCATGTACAAAGCTTCAATGTACATTTTCCACAAGCTATAAAGTAAAAAATACAAAAGAATAATAAAAGAAGAAGAGGAGAAAACTAAGGACAAACCAAACCAACTGTAGTACAAAAAATACACACAGTGTTACAGAATGGCTAATAACAAATATCAAAAGACTACCTTGAGCCTCAGGATTTTATACAGTCGAATTAATAATATTCCCAGACCTATATAGACAAATGGTTCATATTCACATTCACACAGTGCATCGTGCATCATTATCAGCTCGTCTCACCTGAATGTAACGAGCAATGTAATGTTCAATGTTCAAATCCGCCTGCTAAATACTACATCATTAAATGTACAATGTAGAATGTAGCCAAGTTTTTTATATCAAGAATCAAGACAAACTGCAGACAAAAAATGACTTGAGACTCGAGACTCGAGAAGCGCAAGTGAATGAAATAAGAAGCTTCAAAACTCAAAACAAATTATGTTCTTGTTTGTTTGTTTCTATTTATTTATTCATCTAGTTATCTCTGTATCTTTTTTGCATTAGGAAAATTGACTCTAAAATCTAAAGGAAAGAATCAGCTGTAAATTGTGAATTATTTATACTGACCACTGACTAATGGCTGCATTTGTGTATAGGGTATAAAGTATAAACGTTTGCTTAGATTGTGGATTGAAGCTGGTAGATGGTAGATGGCAGATGTATAAAAAATGTCCAATACCGTTTTAAATGTTAAATGTTGAGACTCGAGACTCGAGACACAAACATTGGATGTTGGATTGCATATTGCATTGTCGTTATGTCAATCTAAATTGCCGAGAAAAGTTTTCATCGTCCTGGTAAAGCACAAAAGTTGACCCATTTTCCCCCTTTTATCCGATTCAAAATCTACATGTGCTACATCTACAATCTCCATCTCTTTATTCCCCATGTTTACATTTACTTTTCGTCCTTTCCTGGCTAAATAAATATCCAATATCCATTCACCATTCAGTTTCCATTTTCTATGGAATTTTAGAATTATAGTTGGCAGTGCACTACGAAAAGTCATGTAAATGTGGAGACCTACTTCTTTTTCTTTTTCTTTTCACACCTTTTACTCCCGATGAAAATGAATAGTGACCATGAAAAATGAAAAACCGGCAACCGGCAACATGAAAAGAGCTGCACTAAACTAATACAACTCTATAGAAAATAGAAAATAAAAATTAGAAACAGGCGACGAATTTCTCGCAACTCGAAGACTCGAAGACTCGAAGACTCGAGACGGCGTTGGTTGTGACAATGACGGTGGCAGTGACAGTGACAGTGAAGAATTGTAGATTGTAGAGCTCAACAATAGGAAAGAATAAAAGAGGTAGAAGCACAAAGCAGGAAAATCGGTGTACAAAGGAAATTATTTTTGAATAAAAAATAAAACACACATGGAAGATTGGAAGATACGGAATACAGAATGCAGAATATAGGGTAGGATTTACTTAGAATGGCCAACAAAATACAACTCGGTCTTCTTTTCACTGTGTTTAGTCTCTTGTGACTTTTGTGACTATCCTTTTTTCCTATGATATTTGACTTAGTTTTCCTACCAGAAATATGAGCAAGACCTTGCAACATCAACATCAACATCAACTTGAATAATATGCATTTCCCTGTTTGTTTGTTATTTTATTTGTTGAGAGAGAGGAAGAATGCAGATAGAAGAAAAAAACTACTTGAGTTGAATTTTTTTTGTGTGATGAATCTAGAATCTAGAATCTACCGTGTGAATTTGAACGTAGGACATTAATCAAATTAACAGAATATCAACAGTCCGTATTTCTTGTGGATGCAACGGAAAACAACTTGAGTCTTGAGTCTTCATTTTTTAATGTTTTTCTGCCCTTGTTCGTCGTTCGTCGTTCCTCATTCATCATGCATCATAAAGTACGAATTTGGTATTTGGTTTACTTGAGTCGCAGCTTGTCATTTTCCCTCAAGCCTCTAGACTCTAGACTCTAGACTCTAGACTCAAAACAGCATGATGAAAGAAGAGCTGACCTTCATTCCGCAGTTTTACAATGCAAATCACCATTTTATTGCACTCGATCGATAAGGAAGTGCATTTTCCAAATTGCAACATCAAAAATCACAAATCACACTTGCTTTCATATTTTACTGATACTGGTGACTCGACTGGGGAAAATTGGTTTTTAGTTGGAATGTCTAACATCTTTAACCTACAGCACACGACGATATAAAATGATATGATATGAAACGTGATACAAAAGGATTCGACTTTGACTTTGACTTTGAATTTGACTTTGGTTTTGGCTTTGATTTTGATTTAGGTTTGGGTTTCCTTTAGGCATCTTCTTTTTGCAAAAAGAATGGACGAGATTAAGGTTGGATTTGCACTCATTTGCAAATCCAAACTGCAAACTGCACTCACAAACCAAATTGCACAAGAGTCAGGGAGAGAAGGAGCACACGAATAATTATGTACAATCAATTGAGATCTCATTCCTCATTCCACATTCCACATTCCGTTCAATTTGAATAAGAGTAAGAGAATTTGCACGAAACCATTTTTACAAAGAGTTTTATCTAGAATTTATACATATGGCGGTGGCTTTGGCTTTGACGTTGACTTTGAAAGTTGAAAGAGACCAAGTTTTGTGCTTTTTGGGGCAAAAGTAACTTATTCAAATTAAGAAATTCAAAATCAAACTTGACATCTTTCTTTCCCTTCAATTTACTTGAGGCAACGTGCTAAGTTGTATTTTATGTTTGATATCAAATTTTGATATTTGAGTCTTGAGTCTTGAGATTTGAGTGGATTCTACATTTGAAATACAAAGCTCTTAAGTCTCAAGTCTCAAGCAAAGAACGGAAAAGATGTGCGACTTAATGGGTATTAATGACGGATAATTTTCAATCAAATGATAACTTGTGCTTGTTGTCGTATCAAGATTTCAAGATTTCAAGTATCACGTTTCCTCGATCCTCGATTCTCAATCCTCGATCAGTTTTGTCCATGTAGTTGGTACAAGAGCGGATCAAATGAAAGAAAATGAATGCGTTTGAGATATGCTGTATTTTTTATGCTTGGTATACAAGTTTCAGGTTTGCCAAGTACTTTTAGCCACTTAGCCATTTATGTGGAATGTGGAGAGTATGCATAAAATTCATGTAGCCCATTCCTCCTCTAAATATAATAATTATGTTTTATATTGATCCCTCAAGCTGTAGTTTTATTGTCAAGTCAAATTCCTGTCGTGATTTCTGTTTTATGCCTCTTCTTCATCCACTTCAAGACCACGAGAATGTGAGACTTTTGACTTTTGAGTATTGAGTAGTATTGAGCGCTGAGTTTAGAGTTTTGAGGTCTGAGGTTAAATTCTCTTGCCCATTTCAAAATTCAGCACAGTTAATTTTAAAGATGTTTACTTCATGAGGTCACCGCATGATATTTAATATTTGATATAATAATAAAAACAACAACAACAACAACAGATTTTTTACATTTAGATTTATGGGGAAGAATTTTGTTAATATTTTCCAAGCTCCAAATTCCAAATTCCAAACTCCAAACTCATGCAGGATTTTTAATATCAAAAATCGAAAAAGAATGCTCCAAAGTTTATTCTTGATTCTTTCTTGTAATAAAATTCCAAGTCATGAACAAGGAGCCCAGGCTTTTTGTGGGCATTTTCTCGAGCTGAGTTTTGAAATTTTTCATCATATTCCCAAAAATACGGCGTATATTATCATAAATCAATATTTTACATCAGCATTTGCTATACACTGTATACTGTATAGTATACAGCAGACAGTAAGTAGACACAATACAAAACTGAAGATTCGAGTCGACACATAAATTAAAGCACACTTGCTCATTCACTCATTTTTGCATCTACAATGCACAAGAAATGAGAAACGAGGAATTGATGAATAAATGCAAATTTTTATGTGTGGTTTTTAGAAAGTGAGCGAGTAGCGAGTAGCGAGTATTTGGCTACTTATATCAATTATCAGTAACTAACTAATAAATGCTATTTGACTCGTCTACCTGCATTCTCCATTCTTTATTCTGTATTCTGTGTGGAGTGCGTATTATAAATAATAAATACTAACTCATGTATCCACAAACTACAAACTACAAACTACAAACCAAACAGGTAATCAGAAATCAGAAATCAGACATGTATCTACAAAACAACAAGTTTATACTTTGTACACATTGTACAAAGTAAAGAAAATAATATATTATGAATATCCATAATATAAAAATTCCTCAGAGCGTTTTCTCCACTCTTTGCATACATTTTGAATTTTGAATATTGACTTGCAAATTGCAAATGTTTGTTTCTTGTTTCTTGTTTCTTGTTGTTGTTATTCCACTGACTCACAATCAACAATCAGTGTGTGAGTGGGCAAACATTGATGATTATGCGTAAATATAATTGACCATTGACCACCACTTGCTTTTGCTTTTGCTTTTTAGCTGACCCTACTCTCACTCTCACTCTCACTTTCAAATTAGCGGATCCAAATTTTTACAGATTGAACAAGAAAGAGAAAAGAAACTTTTTCCTATAACGAGAAACGAGAATTATTAAAAATAAAGATCTCAAAATTCAGAATACAAGGGAAAAATGACGGAGGGCGGACGGAGAAAAAATATACCGCAATAAAAATATACCTCAAAACACGTCTATGTGTTTAGCATTTGAAATTTATAATATAAAGGGGATTTGTCCAAACTTTAGGATGGTGTGTGAAATGGGAATTGATGACGAGGACGATAAGGATAAGGATAGCGATAACAATAACGATAAAGATAAAAGTAAGAATAACGACAAACTACAAACGACAAACGACAAGTGACCAATCCAATAGAATAGAATAGAAAAGAATAAAATATTATCATCATCATTTCCCATTATACTCGCAAGTACTAATTGCCATATTTTTCTATGAAACCTTTTCCCTCCTGCCTTTTCCCATTCCCCTTAATTTTTATTTGACGTGCAAAAGAGCAGAACAGAGACGGGAAAACGGAACGGAAAAATGCACATGCACGTTACAAATTGTACACAAAGCACATGTGTACATGTTTTGGAAACAAAGTTGTGTCTTTCATGGAGAATTTTCTGTTCTGTTTTCTGCTTTTCTTCTGAAGTCCACAGACCACTTAATGGACTCTACTCCCACAAACTACAGACTACAAACTACAAAAACACGATGCATCGCATTATGCAATCTACATACACTTTACATTTACAATTTCCACACAAGTTTCCATCGCCTGTTTTATTCTTTGTTCTTTGTTCTTTGTTGGGCATTGGACGTTGGATTTGGACAATTGGGAAGAAAGGAAAAGGTGTGCAATTTTTTCCTAGTTTTTTTCTTGCTCTGTTATTACTCATTACATGCACACTGCTTCCACTTGATCCATTTTCTATATGCTCTACGCTCAAAGCTACACAATACACAGCACACAGTACATGATACCTGTTTCATTTTGAAATGAGCTGAGAGCTGAGAGAATATCAAACTTTTAATGTCTAGTCGTGTGAATCAACCAGCCAAAAACCAAACCAAAACCAAAAGGAGCATACGCACATGTCGTGTACATACATACACATCTACAATCTACACTTGTATCAAACATGAAACCGGAAAGGACGAGAGCGAGAAGAGGGACCAGAGACCAGCGTGGAAATGCCAACGCCACATGATATAATAAATCCTAACACATACAAGAAATTGAAACACATAAGATGCTCTCATACTGATATAATATCACATATCAAATATCAAATGTAAAATATAAAATATAAAAGAGTGAACGTGTACAATAGAGTGCATCAAATTTACATGTTTTGAGAAAATTTAAGTCAGGACCCCGTCATATTGTTCCTTTTGGTGTAACAAA
>JAQGBH010005383.1:0-14468 GCA_034698265.1 Sminthurinus aureus | reverse complement strand
TTTTTTACACCAAAAGGAACGATATGAGGGGGTAAGACTTCGAAGTCCGCACACTTATGCTTTTCTGACGGGGTCTAGTATACAGTATACACTCTAGTACCTACTGTCTAAATGCTAAATACCAAATGCACACAGGGATTAGAATTTAGAATACAACAGTCTACCTGCGGTCTGAGCTTGAGGACCGGCGAGTGAAATAATAGTGTGTATACATACCATACACAACGACATAAGACGTAGGGTAATATTTGACTTGAGCATCTTCCACCCCTTTCGTTTTCATTCAAGAGAATCTCTCTTATTTTCTTACGTAGCAAGGTATTATTGTCTGTCCAGCACTAGATGAAGCAGGCACGAAACATTAGCAGTGAAATTGCAAATTCTAGTCTGTTTTTTAGTATTATTATTAGTACCCTCTATTTAGTAATAATATAATATTCAAACTACCAACATTTTGTGTACATTCCGGAAACAACAACTGGAACGTGCTTTTAATCCGCGTTTCTATTTTCTATACAGTTGTCAGTGGTCAGTAATAGCAATATTTTGTGATAAATGTTTGATTCATAATTCACAAGCAAATGCAAAGTTATAAGTTATCAGTGAACAGTGACTGTTACTAACATGTACTGTTAAAAAAGCTACAGTCCACAGTCCACAGTTTACACTTTATGCCATAAATGTGCGTGCTGCGTGCTAATACCTATTTTACACTTGTGTAAACTAAACGAGAAGGACAATATCAGAAAATATGGGTATATGGGTATAATTAAAATTTTCTTTCCGTGAACACATGGACTTGCGTGTTTTGTTTTGTACTGTCTTCTGCATTCTGCATTTTGTATAACTTGAAAAAGTGAACAGTGAATTGTGATAATAGATAGTACTACATGAACCAACATTAAGTGTACTCACGGAACCGGCTTCTTTTCTTCCTTCTTATGCGTGAGAATTTCTCCAGGAATATGTGCATCACCCGTTTCTTGTGTGAAATAAAAAGAACTCAACTGTTTTAGCGTGTACATCATTCAAGATATTTAGGTTAAGCAAAAACTCTTCTGTTTGTGTGATTGGACATGAGATAGACATCATAAGGAACTTTTATAATGAACAGGTATGTTATAGAATTTTTCTTTATTTTTTCCAACCATTTCATCTGACGTGTGATGTGTCGCGAAAATCCTTACAAAAATCCAGGTTTCTTAGATCTGTAATGTAAATTGTAGACTTTCGTTTGGAGTTTGGAATGTGGCGAGCAAAATTAGAATTTTGAATGCAGAGACATTCAAAATTCTACATACAATATTATGTACGTCCGGTATTATTGTTGTGGTTCTGAAACCCTTAAGAAAAAGAAGCTTGACCTACTCTCAACTCTCAACTCTAAACCCTCAAATAGTCATCTTTCATTCCAAGTTCCAAATCTTCAAACGGTCATTTGACATTTATGTACCATTCAAAAAAGATTATGAAACGATAGTAAAAAGACAAAAGATGATTCTAAATTTTATGATCAGTATTTAGAAATGTTGATGTAAAAGTATCTCCTTAATGAAAAACATTTTGTATACATACAAATTCTTTGGCTCTCCTGTACTCTATACGTATTACGTATATCTTGTACACAACAGTTAATAACTCACAACTTAAAACATCCTTCTCTCCTTTCGAAAAAGCTTTATGACTTATGACTATTCCCCCAGTTGAAGATGTCCATATGTATATGATGTATATTGTTACGTATTTAGATGAATCCTTGTTCAAAAATGTAGTGCCCCAAGACTTTTACACATTTGAAACTCGGTTTGTGCTTTGACCAGTCGTAAATATTTTAGCATTGACTTTTACTTTCAACTTGTTTATCCAAAATCCCAACACGTTACATGTTGTATGTTAGGCGTTGCAAAAAAAAGTTTACTCATGATATATTTTTACGCCTTTGTGCTTTGTGGTCTGAAACATGAACATGAGCTGAGTTACACATTACTCACACACTGCACACCGATCTTTGTACCTTTCCAGTGTTTCCATTTATGAATTTTTGCATAAACATCCATAATACATATGTACATATGTAATGTTGTAGTGGTATCATTGCATTCCAAAGCTGTACAATATTACTTGTTTCTTTATGCTGTATCTGCAATTTATAATTTGTAATCTCTAGTCCTTTGTTAGTTCCTACAGTTTAAAACCATGCGGAGGTGAAGGATCTAAGATTTCATCCACATGCTCCCCCCTCCATACTCCATACTGACAGTGATGAGCATGGCATATGAAAAAGTTTTTTGCACATTCATATACACTATACACTTTGTATGTACACGTTACACATGGAAATTGCAATCATAAAACTAAGATTTATTTTTTTGCCAAGATTTATCTAATGCACTCCAAACTCCATGCATACTCCATACTCCATACTCCACGTGTAAGCACGAATCAAAAATCAAATCTCTAATTAAACTTTGCATAAATTAGATGATATTTTTATGTAGTTTGTAGTTACTTCGTTGCATATATACATAATGCATGTATAGAGTATGGAGTGTGGAACATGCAGGTAATATGGCGTAGAATACGTACAACATACAAGTACATAATACAGAATAACCGCATAAGGATCCTGCAAGTTTTTTATACATTTAGTTGAGGAAAGATGATATTAATATTATACATAATATCTGCTGTAGACTGTAGAATGCAGACCTACATGCACAAAAAATCTATCACGTTTACGTGTTACATTTTTCTTCTGGCCAAAATGTGGTCATGTTCTGGCAAAACGAGCAAAAAAATTAAACAATTTTTCATATTGCAAGATTCAGACTCCAGTATGTAGAATGAAGAATGAATCATATTTGATGGATTCAGGAATCATCTTTTTACAGACTCACATCTAAGATTCATATTTTCTATAAATAATATCTTATAATTTTTAACATATTCCACGTTAGACGTTTAAACGTGAATGACCGGAATTTTTTTTACGTAAATGACTCAGCTTCAAAAGTTCCAAGAATTATTTCATTATTAATATAAAATTACGCTCGATAATGTTGCATGAAACCCATTTACTTTTGTACTTTGTACATGTAGAATGTATATATAATTTATAAAAATTGTAGTCAGACGAATTTCAAGTCTTTGGCATTATTATTAGTTAGCAGACAATATTTTCAATCAGTACTCGGTAAAAACAAATCTCTAGAGTCTAGAATCTATACTCTGCTTTGTTTTACAAATTACAAACATAACATATGTAGATTCTTAATCCTGAACTAATCTTTGATGTTACATATTAGATAACTTGATCTTGAACATGCTTGAGTTTTAGTATCTCTGTCGAATATAATTGCACAAATATGGAGTACATAGTACACATTGTTTATGTTGAATGTACTACATAAATACCTGTTATGTTTACATTTAGTTTTTCATTACTGTGAACTTGATTTTCCTACATAATGTAGCATATAAATAGCATACGTAAACAATGAAGATAACAATAGTGTAACATATGTAATCGCTCACTACATATTACATTCTACATTCTACATTCACCATTCAGTGTCATTGTGCAATAATAAAACATAAAAATGATGATTGTAAAAGGAAGAAAACGTTTTATTTTCCCATGTAAATGCTGACGGGAAAAGTAATTATTGGTAATTGGTCAGCACATTTGTCATGTACATGTTTGTGGTAGACTGTAGACTGTAGATGGGTAGATGAGTAGATGGTTGACGGGAACACATGACGTTATGATGTGATCTAACAATGAGTGTCCCTTTCATGTGATTACACCATCGTACATGCATCAGTGTGCTCAGTAGTCAGTATTCAGTTCTCGGTACATTACACATGAGTAATTGACAATTTACTATCAATAACCAAGGTGCCTACTTATAATATACACGGGACATTACATTTCCATTTTCCATAGTGCTGAATCACTGTTGACTGTCACCATTGGACATGGAGATGCATCTGATCATTGTTACACAATACACAATATCACAAGTTCGTCAATGTATTGTATATTTTGTGTATTGTGCATGTGAGACTACTTTTTAACTTTTTACTGATTGAATAATGAATAATCAATGATGTGAATGATAAATGTGCATCTGACAGTTAATTGTTATCCAATTTTTTAAGCTGCAGCTTGTAGTTCTTTCACGTTGTTTTATTGCTGAAAGATGCAAGGCTAATTTGCTATTTATATAGATGTATATTTAGTCATTCAACTACTTTGCTACTATATTTTAAAAGTTGTAACCCATCATCAAAGTTACACACCTTAACCCGTTTTCAAGGAAATGGTCAAGAATTTTCATGTACATAAGCCCTGGAATTTGCTTGTAAAACTTCATCACTTACTTTGAAATACAGATGAACTGTAAACGTGAGAATTGATTTTTAATCTATATTGTACAAACTGAGAAATTATGGAAAAATTGTACACGTGTTTTACCTTTTACTTCCCATACACAATAGACAAGTAACAGAAAATAAAAGTTGTTTACATTAGCAAAGATGAAATAATTAGTGTTACTTTTACTGATACTGTGTTCAAATCGCAAATTCTAACATAAATTGATGCGTAGGTTGTAGATTGATAAATTAGGTACATGAAATGTAATTGAAAAAGCCATCAAAAAATACAAAGGTAGGCCAGCAGCCAACACCATACATGACGCATAACGTATTGTTTAAACTGAACTGAAGTCACTAAATAAATATATAATATATACGTAGTACGTACACAGTGTACATAGTATTTAGTATTTACGTGTGCGTGTGTGTGTAGTGTGTATGTGATTGATTGTGAATGGAGAAGTGAAAAGTACGAGTGCGAATGTCAATGGTAGAAAGGGAAATGACTCTACACTGTACACAATGCGCAAAAAGTACACAGTACTGTTTAAATAACAGTTTAGTTCTCTCAAATCTCAAATGTAGGTCTAATATGAATGTCTTATTTTTATGAGTACAAGCTGTTATTATTATTTATTATTTACTATTGTGATTCGTGTGCTTTGCTCGTGTCTACAGTCAGCAGTCTGCATAACTATATGTATACAGAAATAAATATTTGTACGTTGTACGTATGTTACTGTTACACACGTATACGTTCTTACGGTGTGTAAATAGTAAATATGCAAAAAAATCAAAACAAAGCACAATATATAATATATGTGTATTATATACCTCCGTTAATTTTGTATATGACCTTTAAAGAATGAAATGAAAATACTGGTACATTCGTAATATGTACATATGTCAGAGTGTGTGCAGTTTCTGAATGCTGAAGGTTTCCTCATATGTTTGTCTCTTCCTCCCTCCTTCTTGTTGTCATCGTCTTTGCAGTTTCTTTTCCATGCTTAGTAGACTTTAATAATTTTTGACTGTCAACTTGTCAACTGTTGGCCGGAACTCCTTACTCCTTAAGACTTAAGATGGTCGTATCCTATAGAATTTCATTTTAATTTTCGTTTTCCTTGTCATCCTCCGACTTGACTTTCATTACTGCATGCTGCATGAATACTAGATGCACGTTCAGTGTTCAATTTTCAATTTTCAATGCTCATGTGCTCATTTGAATCGTAATAATAATGCTAAACTAATAATAAAACACAGAGTACACAGCAATCACAATTCACAATGATGAGTTTGTGCATGTATGATTTTACTTTATTGTAATTGTCGGAACAAGTATGTATGTACAACAAAATAAAGCATGTAGACAGTAGACATGGATGGATTGAAAATTGAAAATTGTACATTGGGTTAACAACAGTCTCTTCACGTCATTTCATGGTTTTCAACGACCGTGTAAAATTTTTTATTAAATACTAATTCCGTTTCACGCTCATGATATTATATTAGATATTAGCACTATCATCATTATTCATTATCATATTTCGTATTATTGAGGATTGGGGAAGTAAAAGAGACGTGATTTCCTTCAGCAGTTCCCTATTATTATTGTTATCACTTTTGAGTGGGGAGAGAGAGAGAGAGAGAGAAATTGTTTTGCAAATATTGTTTGTAATCCATTATTATTATTTATTATTATATATAGACACATGAAACAAAAATCATAAATACAACAGGGAGTCAACCCCGTACTTCTTTATACCCAATATTATATACCGTATGCACTACACATGACACATGCATGCACTATGTATTGCACATTGAATATAAATAATGTGCACACATATACAAATAACACATAATATTATACTGTTATTTTCAATTCAAAATTATAATGTGACAGATAGAAAAAGTGCAGTAAATCATGCAATTATTTTTATTGGTACTTACTCTATAACTTCTGGATTCTGGATCTATTATCTATACATAGTGAAATAATATTATGGAATGAAATTGAAATCCCTTCCCGTGTAATTTTCTTTGGTATTGAATATTGAACTTGATGTAGATCTTGAAGCTTGAATCTTGAGTCTTGACCCTTGTGAATATCAGATGATGATGCTCCTGTGACTATTAATGTATTTTATTCGCTGCAATTTTCAATTCCTCCTTATCTTCTTTATTTCCTCCATCATTATTTTATCAATTGAATAATTTAAATAATTTAATCCACACCTTCAAACTTCAAAGACATCACAACATATGACATATGGAAGCATCTGTAATCAGTCTCTTTGTGAAATTTCATCTTATGTGTTAATGGATATGAATTGAATATTGAATTCATTTTTAAAGGTGGAGCAGAGGAAGTGTAGCCCTGTGCCTTGTCTGGGTCACTGTGACTTGTGTCATTGCTCATAACCATCAGCGATGGAAAAGACAACCAGAACTACCGAATATTACAAATTCAAATATGTTAGACGAAGCCATACAAATTAGTGTAGATGTTGTTACTAGAAGACTGAATAATATTCAACCTCAAATTTTCAATGCAGGTATGTATGAACATCTGTATAAAAAGTACAAACTATGCAAATATTTGTAAATGTTTGTAGCATTATTACTACTGATTATTGATTATGAAGTACAGTTTAAATGATTTCATGTATGATGTGAGATTTTGAGTATCTGTGTCTGTGGATATACAATTTTTTCATCTGTATTGTCAAATTGTAATTAGGTGTGACTCATGCATCGGATACAGCAGCTTATTTCATGTCTCTTTCTCATAAAGCTAATTCAGCTACTCAAAATTTAACGAGAATTTCTCTCATTTCCGAGGAAGCAACTCGCTACATATCTCAAAAGTAAGTAAACGAAAATCCGTTATCTCTTTTTTCACATATATCATGTATATGTGTGAAATGTGTACTGGCAATTGACAATGCATTTTTAAAAGTATATATATATACAATAATTATTTGATGCTTAACATTTTGCTTGTAAATTTCTGTCAGGTTTGGATTGACGCGTGAGCAAATTGCATATTCTTTACCCAATTTGGACATTCGACAGTCGATTTTAAGTCATGAATGTCCCATCAAAGTAGATTTTCCCTGTCAACCTCGAAAGTACAGAGCTTAGTAAGTGTCACAATCCAAGTTATAATATATTATAACCATTATGTTATTCGACTTTATGTATTTACCGTTTCATATTATTATGTACTCTGTTAAGAAGTAAATAATCCTGAATTATTGTACACATGCATAAATCAATTTGTATTTAATTGTGTATACAGCAATGGCTATTGTAATAATGTGCAACATCCTCATTGGGGCTCTGCGAACATGAGATATCTTCGATATCTAATGCCTCATTATGCAGATGGTAAGAAGGAATTCTACAGACACCACTTTCTTCATTAAACAGTGATATATTCATCATTCATACACATTACACATTTACTGGCGTGTAAAAAACTATGTAATGAATGACTCATAAATTATATTTATTACTCTTAGGTGTGAGCTCACCAAGAATGGCATCAAATGGAGATTTCCTCCCATCATCCCGACGTGTTTCACTGGCAGTTCACCGAGATTCGGACAAACCTCATGCTCATCTCATGGCATTGACTGCTGTATGGGGTGAATTTATTTCTCATGACTTGATTCATTCTCCACAAGCAGCAGGTTTTAGAGGTTCGTCCATCAAGTGTTGTGGCATCCCATTCCAATTCTTTCATCCAGAATGTTACCCAATAAGAATCCATGAAGGAGATCCTTTCTACTCGAAAAAACAAGCTGGAGGAGGTGATCGATGTCAAGAATATGTACGGACTGCTGTAGCACCTCGAACTGGATGCACTTTAGGACCAAGAGAACAGGTGAATCAGGTGTCTTCATATTTGGATGGTTCACAAATTTATGGAAATTCCAAACAAAAGATTGAGCAGCTCCGTCTCTTTTCTGGAGGACTATTGAGAACACAGGCTGGACCTGGTGGTCAACTTTTGCCATCGGATCCTGATTTAAAAAATTGTCGAGAAAATTCAGGAAACTTTAGATGTTTCCGTGCTGGGGATGATCGTGTTAATGAGCATTTAGGACTTGCAGCACTGTAAGTTGAAATTCCTTTTTTTTATACTTTTGAAGTCCACGTGGAATATTGTTACATATGCATATGATATCAAAATAATATCTGTTGCGTTCAAATTATATCTAAAAGAAGCAAATTTTTTTTATAGACACACGGTGTGGCTAAGAGAACACAATCGAGTAGCCAGAGAACTTTCATCAGTGAATCCTCACTGGAGTGATGAAGTTATTTTTCAGGAAACTCGGCGTATCGTATCTGCAGAGCTTCAACATATAACTTTTAATGAATGGCTACCTGTTGTACTAGGACAAGAAGTAATGTCACACTATGATTTGAAACCTCAAACTTCTGGATTTTGGAATGGCTATGATATTAATATAAATTCAGGAATTTTAAATGGGGTAGCATCCGCTGTTCTCTGGTTTTTTGCATCTTTAATGCCCAAAACTATGGGTTTCTTTGACGAGGTGAATATATATACACAAAATACATAAGAAATAAATTATGAGGAAGAGAATGCCAAACACATGAAATGTTAATTATAATGAAGAACGAATAAATAATGCACATTTTACATACATACAGGTTGGAAGGAAAGTTGCAGAGAAAAGTATTTCGGATTCATTTTATTCTCCATTTGATCTTTATCGTGATGGTATTCTTGATCAGTTGATTCGGGGTTTACTCAGAGGGAAAGCACAAAGTGAAGATCAGTTCATCAATGAAGTCAGTAAGTAAAAGCTAAACTCTCTACATCTACATAATTTCTCCATTTCTTCCAGTTGACATTTGATAGTGATAGTTGGTTATACACCTTTTCATTTTTCGTAACAGTGACAAACAAAATGTTCGTGGATCCAAATACAGGTACATAAAATTAACATTACACATGATACTATAGTCCATCTAATTATGTACACATGAGTTAAATTGAGAGTAAAACCACTGTTCAAAGTTCAAAGTACAAATACATATGAAACATAATGCTGAAATTTTTGATTGAAATACATAGGAATTGGTTTGGACTTGGCAGCTCAATTAATTCAACATGGGCGAGATAACGGAATTCCAGGTACCCGATTTTTCACTTTTATGTATATTTCCTATACTATCCAAATATGAAACTTCAATGTGTGTAGTGTGCAGTACTGTTTACTTGGGTGTTTTGACTGCATCATGTATAATCGATTATTTATCATGATCCGAGCTACATTTTGTTTACTGTTTTTCTTTTCTTTAATTTTCAGCATACATTTACTATAGACAACTTTGTGGATTCGGTTTGGCTAAAAGTTTTGACGAACTCAACTCTTCCATCCCACTCGAAGTTATTTATGCATTTAAGCGTATTTACAAGTAACGCATAAATACATATTTTCTTCTGTTTTTTCTTCACAATTTCCTACTAAAACCCAATCAAAGCTAATTAAACGACTAATGATTGTTGATTACTTTAAAAGTTCTGTAGAAGACGTTGATCTTTTTTCTGCTGGACTTGCGGAGAAACCAATGGAAGGTGCTGTCGTTGGAGAGACTTTTGGTTGTCTTTTAGGTATTCAGTTTCAAAAGCTGAAAAAGGGAGATCGTTTCTGGTATGAAAATGACATTCCACCAAGTGCTTTCACTGCGGGTAAAATACATTTACATTTTACATATGATTATTGTATTATTGTTCCATTTTGTGATTATAATAAAATATGCATTTGTAGTTGTATTTGACATTTAACGTCGTGCACTTCTTATAGGATATAATAGAATCTAAAATTGTTATGCATGTATTGATTCTTAGATCAACTGCAAGAACTACGTAAAGTGACCTTAGCTCGGATAATTTGTGACAACAGTAAAGCATTAGAGGAGACTCAACCCAGTGTATTTTTAGAGCGGGATCCATTTTTGTAAATGAGATGAATCATAGTTTTCGTTATATTTTTTTCTTTGACATAATACATAATACATCATATTAGCTAAATAATAATGACTATTACAACTGTATTTAGAAAAAAGGTATTAGTTAAAAAATAAAATTGCCTGTATTTTAGAAATGCTCCTATGCACTGTGAAGGGGACGCTATTCGTAGAATCGACTTTAAGAAGTGGACAAATGAACAGCCACAAAGTTTTCTTCCTGGCAGGAAGATTGTTGAAGCGATCAGGAGAGCAAAGTTGGACATCAAAACTCTCGAAAACCAAGAAAATGATCGATTTAATCAACGTAAGAACATGAACATACGAATACTATGATGGAAATAAGTAGTAGTTGTGCAATGTGCAATGACCCTCATGTGATAAAACCAGTTTTCAATTTTTAGTATCTCGTAATACACTTACAAATTTTCCTGATTTTTGTATAAAAAACAAAAGGTATAAATGTTGACCCGCATTCCCCCGCTGGAACTGCATTTGGTTTCAATAAACCAAAAGCACAAGCCCTGGAAATTGCCAATACTTCATTTTTATTGGAATTCGCTACTACGAGATTTCTAAATGGAATTTTCACTCAAAGGTACATCAACGTTGAAAATATGTAACTATTGTTTTTACTGCATGTGATTTTTAATTTAATTTTAAAAACTGAATATAGGCAAGAAAAAACATTTTATATAATGTAACTTTTGAATTTTCATGTGTACCACAGTGGAGGAGGACTGCAAGGTAAAAATTTATATACAAAATAGGTTTGCACATAGGTAAATAGACATTAAACATAAATATTATGAAATGATAAATATAGCTAATTGTTTATTGTTTCTGCCACTAAAAGACAGTGAAGCTTCTCCCACATCAAATCGAGATGTAAGAGAAATCCTTAGTACGTTGTCAGCTTTGGACATTTCCAGCCTGACTGAATTACCCAAGAATCAGAAATGCGGGGAACATAATTTGCCATGCGATCACACCTCAAAATTCCGTACAGTCTCTGGCTGGTGTAATAATCTTCAAAATCCGGATGCAGGAAAAGCTTTTCTTGCATTTAAGAGACTTTTACCGCCCAGCTACCATGATGGGTTACAAATCCCAAGAACAGAAAGTATCTCTAGTAATCCACTACCAAGTCCACGTCTAATATCTACTGAAATTCATGAGGACATCAGTGTTCCTCATCAACGGTATACTCTTCTCGTCATGCAATACGCTCAGTTGCTTGATCACGACATCACGCACACGCCAATGAATAAAGGTCATTTTAAAAGACATAAGTATACTGTTAATTAATTGAAAAAGATAAAAAAAGAAGAAAACATGGAAAATTATACGATGAAAAAAATAAAATATTTTCATTTTTTGTTTAGGCATAAGAGACACAATTTTGGACTGTCATTCATGTGATTCTACTGAGTCTGTCCATCCAGAATGTTGGCCAATTCGGATCCCTCTTCTTGATCCTTATTTTCCAGCATTTAATAAAACAACTGGAGAACCTCGTTGTCTTCCCTTTACCAGATCCCTTCCAGGACAATTAACATTAGGACCAAGAGAACAAATAAATCAAGTGTCAAGCTACGTTGATGCTTCTCATACTTATGGATCGGATCTATGTGAACAAAAGAAATTGCGTTCCTTTGCCGGTGGTAAATTAAATGTAACCGAGCATCCATGGGGTCATCATCTGAAACCTCTACTACCGCAAACTCCATCCAACAAAGAATGTAAAACACCTTCTGGACTTTGTTTTGAAGCTGGAGATTTACGTTCTAGTGAACAACCCGCTTTAACAGCACTGTAAGTTGAAATTCCTTTTTTTATACTTTTGAAGTCCACGTGGAATATTGTTACATATGCAATATGCATATGATATACCTAGAAGTTCCTCAAGTAAAATATCAATACTAAAGATTCCAATAGTATACAAGTAGTGACCTTCTATATAATCCTTATATAGATCTTTACTACTTTATGCAGTTCCGAAATAAAATATTATATAAAGCTAATGAAACAAAACTTTTTCAAAAATTTAGACACACCATTTTTATGCGAGAACATAATCTTTTAGCCCATGAACTTCAAACAAGGAATCCACATTGGACTGATGAAGAATTATATCAAAATTCAAGGAGAATATTGTCAGCAGTTAATCAACATATCACCTATGCAGAATTTCTCCCTAGAATTTTAGGCTGGCCTACCATAAATAAATACAATTTGGGTATATAATATTTAATATATATTTATTTTTCTAAACTTAGTGTTACAAAGTAAATAATTTAAATACTACGGGAAAATGTTATGAAAAGCCTATAGAATATTTCTATTATAACATTGTATAATTTTTCAGCACAATTTTTTCCATTTTTACACATCTATAAATCTATAATCTATCTATTTTATTCTAGTATCTAATATTGTCTTGTATTTCCAGAACTGGTTTCCGAAGGATATAGTAAAACTTATAATCCATCCTGCGAAGCAACTATTTTCAATGAATTTGCTGCCGCTGCCTTCCGGTTTGGCCATAGTCTTTTGAAACCTTCATTTAAAAGACTTTCAACAGATTTGAAAATTAGAGAACCATCAGTTCAACTCCGACACACATTTTTTAATCCAGATATTCTATTCCGTCCTGGAATGATCGATGAACTCATGTTTGGACTTACAAATACACCAATGGAAACTCTCGATAATTTTGTGACAGAAGAAGTGACTAATCATTTATTCGAAGATAGGAAGAGAGGTGGGATTATCAGTGGAATGGATTTAGTTGCTCTTAACATACAACGTGCACGAGATCACGGAATCAGTTCATATAATAATTATCGAGAACACTGTAATTTGACAAGAGCTAGAACGTTTGATGATCTCCAGAAAGAAATTCCTCGCCCTCTGATTGATAAACTACGGAAAATTTATGAATCTGTTGAAGATATTGATTTATTTCCAGGTGGACTGGCTGAAAGTCCAGTTCAAGGAGGAGTAGTTGGTCCTACTTTTGCATGTATTATTTCAATACAATTTGCTGCACTGAGGAATTGTGATAGATTTTGGTATGAAAATTCTGAACCTCTCACGAGATTTACTGAAGCTCAATTGACAGAAATCAGAAAAGCAACTTTCTCACGTCTCCTATGTGATAATGCGGATGATATGAGAATGATTCAACGATCTGCTTTTGATGTACCCGAACCATTTTTGAATCCACGAGTTCCTTGTATTTCACTACCTAAAATTAATTTGGACGCTTGGAAGGATCATAAAGATTGGTAAGGTGTAAAAATAAAATGTCTACATTTTTCTTTCCCTAAAGTTGAATACATAATAATATCTAATTGTTGGCACATTTTCTACTTTGTATTTATCTAGTGGGAAGAATATAACACTTGGATCATCTGAACGAGTTTCACCATGTGTAATGTGTACTTGTTCGACAGAAGGACTCCTTTGTCAGTCAATGAGAATTGACAACTGTTTGACACTTTCAAATTTGTATACTGCTCGAGAGATTTTCAATGATCATGTATGTAAAGTACAATGTGCTTTCTCCTTCCGCCTCTTTCCTACTAGTTTCAACAATGTGACTATTTCTTCTATCTAATGTCTTTATATGTAGATAAATGAGCAATAATAATAGTGATGTTTTTGTTATCGTTATTTTTTGCTAACGTTAATATGAAAGGACTATTGTTATTATTATTCTAATTTTTTGTCCTTTTTGATATTACATATACATGATATGTAGTACATGCGCGTATAATAATATCTACCTTCTATAAAATCCGTATCCGATGGCGTCATTTCGTGTGTCCCAGCCTAAGAGAAATGGCTATTACTCTGGCTAAGAGAAATGGCTACTACTCTGGCTAAGAGAAATGGCTATAACATTTGTAGAAAGATTTTTGTGCACCGGATATGGATTTTGTAGACAAACTATTTGTCCCGTCATGTGACGGGCGTTTTTTACTTGTATTATATATCGACGGTCTATATTAGAATCCACGTAAGTGAAGGATCCGATATAACAAGCATCACGCAAGTGGAGAATCCTAGAT
>JAQGBH010005382.1:0-14472 GCA_034698265.1 Sminthurinus aureus | reverse complement strand
ACTATTATTACTACTACTACTACTACTACATCCTGTATAAGACTGTTGTTTATGTTCTTTTTTTATAAACTTTAATCTACATATATCTACATATAAATATATATAATATGTATAATAATATTATTGTATTCAGAGTTCTTTAAGCTCCTTTAATATTACATCATGTAATAACAGTGAATATTATATATTATTATTATAGTGCAGTACTAAAATAATGGAGTAATTAATAAGTATAATAATGGTGTATTATTATTAGTGTAATTTGTAATTAGTAATCATGTACTCATATTTAAATAAGTAGTAGTAGTATATAGTAACTATTTAAAAATCATCGTACATACTACACACACACATATTTAACAATGATGTTTTATCATTACTATATTATTTAAGAATAATTGTGAAAACGAAAATGAGGTGTATAAAACTACGGTTTTTTCTTATGCTTTGGGAATCGTCATTTTATTGTATTATGTATATGTATTACTACAGAAAAAGGAGTATGTTTTGTGAATTGTGTCTGTGTATTATATAAAACTATAAAATATATAGATACTGACTATAAAAATAGTAGTAGTAATTCTTATTATTATTATAACATAATATTATTATTCTTATTATGTATTGACGCTCATCTGTTCTTATAAAATATGTGTGTGTACACACAGACATATTTAAATATGAAAGAGAAACTGAATAGTAAGTGCAGACAAAAACGAGAGTAGTGTTGAAAAAGTGTCTCTATATATACATTTTAGTAATAATAATAAAATGTTTTTTTTTATGTAATACAAAATGAATGACATCATAAATAGTATATGCATGATGATTTATGAACAGTAAAAGTATCTCGAAATACATTTTTTTTAACTTCCTTTACTTTTTACGTAAAAATATATTTTCGATTGTATTTTGTTTTCGTTTTTTTTATTTTCGTTCTAAATGCTAAAACACACATTTAAGTACATACATTTTACATTGAATTCACAATTCACACACAAAATGAAGATTACAATTATTTTATTGTTTTATTCTTTGCATATATAGGCTACATAGTATTAAATGAAACATGTAAAAAATACATACAAGAGTAGTAAAAATTTTATGAAAAATAATAAAAAACATCGAAAAACATATACACATTTTGTTCTCTCATAAAATCCCTTTTCAGAACATGTTCAAAGATCAAAGAATGTGTACTATAAAAATCTAAGATACATTCTAAGTGAATACTGAATACTGAAACTATTTTCTGGGATACATCGCTCATGCTCGTTGCATTCATATTTCAGATATCTCTCAAATGAAAATTTTTTAGCCCGTGTGTGTATACGGTTTTGCTAAATAGAAGGTTCAGCCATCAGAGTTTCAGAGTTTTCTAAATTTTTTCTCAGGTAATTAAATAATTTAATTTCTTTTAGAATATTAACTACAAACAAATATTTAATTGTGGATGTGTAAAATATATTTGTGTTTGAAGTGTTTCTTTAGTTTTTCTCCAATTTTTCACCGTAGTTAAAATATGTATTGTACAAATTGAATCTCTTGTTATATGTTTGTCCTTGTTCAAAAAGCGATCCCTAAAACATCTATACATTTACAATTTAATGTCTCTTTCTTAATTAATTGTTCATGTAAAAAGGTTAAAAATTTATGAAAACAAAATACATAACTATACCGGGTGTGTAATGTTAAATATTTCACTAAAGTACTTTCTTTGAGAAAATACAATAATATTTAATGTTCGTCTGTGTGATCCCTGCATATTGTATATTAGTTTTATGTTTTATTTAGAGGAATATAGATTTTGAAAAGTAAAATATTATTTTAAACCCATTTCTCCAAAAAGTTCACAAATAGCAAATACATTTAAACAGAAGATAAAAAAATAACTTGCAAATGTTTGTTGAGATTTAAAAATCTAACTACATAATGTTTTCCATTTAGAATTTTTTACAATTATTGTACTAGAAGAGGAACAGTCAAAAATAGAACGGGTTATGTACACACTACACATATCCTCAATTTCACAGTTTTAGGCATTATTAGTTTAGTACTGTTTAAATTTCTAAGGTAGATGTAATGCATTATATTTAATTGTAGGTTTTTTAAAACTTTATAACAGATAAATTAGTAGGAATGGCGGGTCATCTACTTCGTCTGCCATCCAAACTTCGACCAACCCAACTTGGTCCACTTTACCAACAAATTGCAAATGTTCATAATCGTATGAAAATTGGAAGTCGGGAAGTAGTTGGTTATGGATTTAATGGAGAACCAGGTAATTATTATTACATATTAGTATTATTATTGTTGTTACTAATTCAATTGCATTTTTGTATTACTTTATTATGTATACTTATCTGATCATGTATATATATGTATAACATTGGTACTTTTACTCTTAGATACTTTAGTCTAAATATTTTTTCGTTTTTTCACAAAATCAGGATATGCAGATCACATCGCCCTCCCATTTCCATCTATCCGATTTAAGGAAGTCACCCCTGATCTCCAGGTATGTGTATTATATCGTATATTTATAAACTTGAATTGATTTTGCAACGTTGGATTGTTTTTTATAGATTTCTATACTAGTAGAAGTAAAGGAGAAAAAGGTGTGTCCATTTCTTAATTTTTTTTGTTTTTAATTTTATATTATAGGCTGTAAAAGATAAGGAAAAGGGAGACTGGAAAAAATTAAGTATCGAAGAAAAGAAACAATTATACAGAGCAAGTTTTTGTCAAACATACGCAGAAATGCAAGCCCCCACAGGTTCATGGAAAAGTATCACGGGTACAGCTTTAGGTTTAATTGCATTGAGTTGGTGGATGTATATTTGGGTTAAAACCTTTGGTAAGAGAGACCACATAATAACAAAAAATCAATAAAAATAACAGTGTTTTTATTTATCAAATTCTATTCAGTTGAATGGAACTTGTTATTTTTGATTACTATTGTTTGGAAAAAAATTAGTTTAGAATTTATGTAAATTATTGTAAAACTTATATTATGCTTTTTATCAATATTTTAAACTTTTTTAACTCTAGTCTATGGACCTTTACCTGATTCAATGTCATTGGAAAACAGACAGGCTCAGTTACGTCGTATGATTGACTTACGTATAGATCCAGGTATGTATTTTGTTTCTTGTTTATGTATTTTCCATCAAAGATGTATAAATAACATTATTTATTTCTTTGTATCATTATTGAAGAGGTAGAAAGTTCGTAAGTAATGTAGAAAAGAGTTTTATTAAAAGTCAAAAAAATATTTTAAATGTTTTACAGTTACTGGACTTTCATCGAAATGGGATTACGAAAATAATAGGTGGAAGAAATAAGGAGAATGTTCATGTTATAATATGTTTCGACGCCATAAGGACATAACAAACGTATAAAAGTTATCGTTAAAAAAAAAGAAAGGATTTATGAAGAAACAAAAAGTCAATTATTTCCAAATAAAGAAAATAAGGAACAACATCAGCAATCCTCCTAGCTTAGTTTCCATCAGTTAATTTACTCGTTCCCAGGTTTACAAAGAATAATTATTATTATTATTACTACTACTATTATATAATAATAAATAATATAATCATGTTGAATGATAGCAACATCGGAATTCTTCACTCTTCTTGTATATATATATAGTATATACATGTATGTATAAATATAACTAAATATACATTGATTGTACAGAGCGTACGGCAACTTAAAAAAACATGCTTCTGTACAAATTCATAGTGATTGTAGAAAAAAAAATAACAGCAACAACAACAACAAAAAATATTTGAACAAAACAAAAAATCGGCAAAATATAGAAAGAGTGATTAAATATTTATGAAAGTCTTTATTGTTTAAATATTTTGTTTCTTGTGGAATTTATTGTAACATTATTCTTTAGTATATTCTATAATACCATTTTAATATTCTTGATGTTAGTCTTAGATTATCGACCAGAGTTAAATATTTACATAATACCATAATATTATTATGACTATTATTCGTGTTCATTATATAGAAAAAATACAAGCGCAAAATAAGTCAGTAGTAATATGCACATGTATTTTTTTTTGTTTCCAAAAAAACGATTCTGTCTCAGCTTCCTGTTTTTTTTTGTGTTGTTTTGTGTCAAATTATGCAACGGGCAAATGAAATATAATATATATACGTACTTATTATAGATTTGTGAGTGTCAATAGAACAATAATTGAAAAATGAAAAACATCAGGTCATACATAGGTCATAGGTCATACATAGGTCATAGGTCATACATAGTATTAGGTATTACTAATATTTTTTATTATTCATGAATAAGGTTAGTGACAGGATAGTCATATAATTGCAATTTATCTTTGGTTTTTAAATATTTATCAACTAAACTAGGTAAATTCAATGGTCTAATTTTCCATGTTTTGATTCTTTCTAAATTTATCTTTTGAGCTTCCATTTTATCACATTGCCTTTGAAGTGTGTTTACTTCTAATTCTAATAAATGGTTTTCTGCAGTCAAATTATCCAATTCCTATAATATACCAAGAAAATAGCAAAGTACATTAGGATGTGTAATGCGTAGGCTTTATTATTAGACACTTGCATGAAATATTAGTATGTATTATGTAGTAAAATCAAGGAAAAAAGAGAGTTTGTATATCACCTCGACTAATTTTCTATTTTCTAGAACAAGGCGAAACCATGCTGGATTCATATATTTTAAGACATGATCGATATCTTCTGCTATAATTCGTTCCATTTCTTCAACTGTTTTTTGAGTTGCTATTTTCGTCTCCCATGCTAGCAGGGTTCGTAAATCATCTCTTTCTCTTAGTATAGATTTTTGGATAGCTCTAAGATAAGCCAATCTTCTAGCAACTTCATCTGCTGGTCCTTGTAGTTTTCCAGCTGCATTTGTTTTCCATTCATTTAGTTCATCTAGGGCTTCTTGTAATTCTTTTTCTAAGGTCATCAAACGGGCTTCTGCCTATACAAAAGTTACAAGTCATAATGTACAATGTCAGGGACATGTATTTTATGTATGTATTACTGAAGAAACAAATTTCACCACAACAAAGAATTGAACCACAGTTTCATATAAGCGATTTTAGACAATCTATTTACTAATATATACAAAAAGGAACTTGCACATATAATAATAAACAGCATAATATATATTCATTTTTTTTCATGATTCTCAAAATACTTACATCGTCAACTTCTTTTGTCCGTACAGCTATTGCCTTTTGAATCTCTTCCTCCCTATTTTGTCGTAGTTTTTTCAACTCTTGTTTTGCTTCATGTAATTCTTCTCTTAGTTCTTTCCACTTTTCTCGTAATTGCTTCACTTCATTATGATCATTCCATTCTGATTCATCTAAACCATCTAATATAGGACCAAGTTCATCCATAACTGCTTCAATATGTTTTCGATAATATTCCATGGCAAGTCCCGCATGATCAATCATGTACTATATGAATTTCCAAAAGGTATGTACAAATAAATGTTTATAAAATATCATTGAGAATCTAAGTGTAAAAATGTATCTAAAGTTTTATTTATTTTTTTATCTAAAAATACCTGAAGAATATAACGAGCCTTTTCAAATTCATTATTAAGAAGCTTTTTCATTTTTTTATGAAGAGTTCCCCAAGATGTTTTTAAAAGATGATCTTCTGACTTACAAGATGGACATTTCGGATTACCATAAACACCTCCGTGAGGAAGTGGTCTTGGTGGTAATGGAAAAATAGGACCACATAGGACATCTCTCACTGACCCTCCTTTTTTAAGTAAATAAATAGAGAAATAAATACGAAACATTAAAAAAACAAATACAACCGAATTCTTTGTATTATGAGTTTTTCTGGTATCAACAACTATCAAAAACTCTCTCACCTTCCGTAAGTGAACGATCTTTTCTTGTAGTCTTGTGCTTGTATCCTGTTGTACCCATGGGCAAAACTGTAGTTTTCACTACATTCATATCAGAAGGAAGTGGTTTTGGTTTTCTTTTATTTTTTGGTTCTTTTACTGGGGGAAACATGGGTAGTTTAGGAACCTCTTCTGCTTTCTTCTTTTTTTTCTTTTTTGTTGGTAACTGAGCTTTCTTTGACTTATTTTTCTTATTCCCCGCATACATAAAATCTTCAAATTCAGCTCCATATACCCTGGTAAATGTGAGAATACCTATAGAAAGAATTTAAGCATCAATGGTGTGCTTATTGTAGTGTATGTGAATATGTATAGCAACATAAACATTTCAATACATCTACTTGAGTAGGTGAATGGAAGTAAAAGAACAAGTGAGTAAGAAAGTGAGAAAAAGAGAAAGTTTTTTCCTTTTCCGGAAAAGTAGGTGTGCTTTTACCAAAGAGATCAAGATTGATTTTCCGTAGTTTCCCCATAGATTTCTTCCCCTTCCCTGTAAAATTTATCAAAAGTTAATACATTTAAATTTAAATCGTTATAATAATCAAAAATTTTTCTATACATTTCTATATGATATCCACAACCAGAAGAGGTGGTATGTTTACCCTTTTTCCCTTTCTTCTTTCCCTTTTTGGCAGCCATGTTGGTTTCTCTTCAAGTTGTATGATTTCAAAGGTACATTGGTCGTAGAAAGCTGAACTGAAGACTAATTAGTTGAGTGCATCTAACACTTCCTTAATACAAGACCATGTTTAAAATATTATAATTTACAATGTCTTGTACATATGTTTTTCAGAACTAATGTTATATTATTATGTTATATTGTACATTGTACATACGCATTACGCACACTTCCATCAATTTATCAATTTTCTACTATAAACATGCCCAAATAAACTTCTAAATTGAAGGGCTATAATGAATCATGTGATTTAAATCTTCTCTAAACGTTTCACGCTGCAAATTGTATTTTATCATGATGGTGATGAATCATCACTGATGATAAATAACAAAAAATATCAAATGGGATATGGGATTATAATGATAATAATTATTATGTTGGGTGTTGAGAATTGAGAATTGAGAATGAAAATAGGATATAGAATATAGAACGACCAAGTTGTAAAAAATGAAATATCCCTAGTGAATTGTTTGTACTTTACATAAAAAAGTATCAAACATATTCAAACAACTCTAATTCGCAATGGCATGGAAACACATAATATTAGGTTTTAGATAGATTACTTTTATATATACAATATACAACATACGACAGTACAGTAACTGGTTCCTTCGAATGCTGTAAACAAAATGTTTAAACATTGAAAAATTCAGTAAAAGTATTAGGGGGTTTTTTCTCAGGCTTGAATGTTTTATTAAAGTATAATACAATATACGAATGTATCAGCGTTATTCTGTTATTTTGTGGTTAAAAAATTACAAATATTTAGGAATCGGGAATCACTGAGTATTATAATATTGTGTACAAAATAACTAATAATGTTGTTTCAGTTGTTTAAAAAAAGTATCCATAAAAGTTGGGGCATCATAAAAATGTAAAAGTAAATATTTAAATGAGAGATTTGTTTACAAGTAAAAAAAAATTATAAGTAGAAAAATCGATATTTAAAAAACAAATGAGTTCAGTATAAAAAAAACAAACATTTAGAAAAACTTTTTCACGAGCAAGAATCACCGTCTTGGAGAAGAATTACATTTGCTGCGACTCTGGAGATTAGGGCAGCTCGTTTATCTGCACTAATTACATTCGCCCATGCTTGATTTAGAGCCCGTCTTGCTATTTGTGCTCCATTCCCATGAGTCCTCCAGTCATATTCATTTTGAACGGAATGGAACGGAACGGTGAGAGTAAAGATAAAATTAGCTCTAGTATCATATGCCATGTCATTTGAATCATCACAAAAAGCATGAAACACTAGTAATTCATCTTCCTTTTGAATATCATTTAGATTTTTCACAATAACACTTTTCCCTTCAAAATCCAGATAATTTTTTAGATCAATATGGACATCAGTTAAACTGGACATTTCAGTAAAATAATTAGAGTCAATCTCTTTCACTCTATTGTTACTTTCATCTCCAAATTTATTCATCGCATGGAATGCTTCATTTATAGATTCCCCTAATTTCCTTGCAAAACAAATACCAAAATCTGGTTCTATCCAAGATGGGGATACGACCAAAAGAGCTGCGGGTCTCATTGGTTTTTCTTCAGACATTGTTGAGAGAGCTGCTGCCATAATTTGTACCCAAGTGTCTCGTGGTTGAGATAAAAATGATGATTTCATTAATGATCTCACAGACTGACGGAAATGATTGGCAGATACTGAATACTTTTCATTAGATGTGTAACCAGGATTTGGCGGTCTTTCTTTATTAGGATCTTGATTATTTGTTATTGTTGATAATATTGAACCGGTAGGGAATTTCATTTCTTTAATCGTTTGTTCAATTAAATTTCCTTGTTTTAACAATTCCATTTTCACTACAGCCAGTTCATCAGTAGCCAATTTCAATTCTATTTCTAAACTTACTGACAAACTCTTTTGTTCCAAAGATTCCATTTTATATTTTTCACTTCTACTAGCAAGCTTTTGAATGACGTCAGATTGAGATTTCATTTCTTGTTGGAGCTCGTTTAATTGATTATTTAGTGGTTTCCAATTCATTTCCACTACAAAAAAGTAAATACCACCACCTAACATGAGAAGAAGAATAAAAGGAAATATCTCCGATTTCTTGTCCACTTTGAGCTGATTCGATGAGTTTGTATTGTCAGTATTGTTGCTACTAGGAATTTTTTCAGGTGTCTCGTTTTTCATTAACTGATGCTTTTCATTTTTAGTCGAATGGGAATCATTTTCAAAAGCTGAAGCAGTTGATTTTGTTGTTGTCGTTGTTGTTATTGGTGTTGGCTGATTCTCAGACTGATAAAATCCCAAATTTCTATTAAATGAACCAATAGAAGCAGAAAATACTGAAGGTGGATTATTTGTTTCTTTGGAAGACGTCTCATCTTTATCCATAGGTGTAATTACTTTTCCATTTTGCAGAATTGTGAAAGGAATCGAGGCCGGTGGTTCATTGGGTTGAGAAATGTGCTTTGTGCAGTGAGCTGGAAGTTGAATAGTTTCATCATCATCACTGTAGGACATGGAAGTTTCCATTGGATTTGCAGCAGCATTATTATCTTCCATAATAATTCTATTGTGGAAAAAGAATGTTATTATAAAACTTTCAATGAATGATGAACACAGCTTTTATATTATGATTTCTTAATTTAATCCCACAGGTGCTAAAACTTGTAATGAAATTATATTATAGTATCATACTATTAGTTTTTAGTATGCATATATAGTATGTAGGCAACTAAAGTTTATCAAGATAGAAAAAAAGAGTAAAAATTTGTTTACCTTAAACCTTTGCAGGCAAGACGTTGCAAATATTTAAAATTCAAAATACAAATCTTCTCAGCACAAGAAATTACAAAATTTTGGAGGAAATACGTAATTATTGGCAGTTTTCCCGCTTGCTCTATACAGATTGGAAATGTTTCACAGTTTTACATTATAATGTATTGAGAAATATAAAAACTCTCTTGATGAAGTTTAAAACATTAGTAAAATAATAGTAAATATCGTATCTGTTTGTCTGTAATAAGGTACATGAATTTTTCGTGTAGACTTTATACCGTACACACTACACACTATTTATTTATTTGACTATACACACAGGAAAAGAGAGTAAAGAATGCAATCTAAAGTATATACTATAGTAGATTGAATATGAGACACAATATTGACAAATTACAATAATATGGTAAGAAGCTAAATGCATATAACCTCAACTTGTTGCATTAAGTAAACTGTGTACAAGTGAAAAGTCAAGTTTGAGAAAAGTTTACTTTAATACCATAATAATATTATTATCAGTTTCTTTTACCATCAAATTATATATAGGCAATATATGTAATAACTAATAACTATACCTATGTAAATCTTAAAATACAACTACAAAACCAAGATAAACTCTAATATTATAGGTCCATATCATGATAATTCTAAGATTGTATTCTACCTTCTATTGTCTATATATCCTCTATGCATACGTTTTTTACATAATAAATATATATTTACTGAATTGGTGACTTGGTATTTGGTATGCTTATCACAATCTAAATAGACAAAGGAATGGAGTATGCAAGTTACAAGTTGCACGTTTTGACTTTACGTCAAAACGTTTCTTAGATTTTGTCAACCTATACCCAGTATTTAGTATAAGAGGATTATAGATTATAGATATAGACTTTTGCTTTGTTATTATGTTGTTCTTTTACCTCAAAATGCTATACTTCATAGACCATATTATTATAGACTGTTTTTTCTTAGTCTATTTCTTTCTCTTTGTCCCTCTCCCTTACATTTTTCTTCACTACACTGGACGCTACTTACTTTAAAACAACAAAAGATATAATAATGTTATGTACCTGGTGTCTGTGCATGGCGAGATTTTGGATCAGATGATAATAACTGTGTGAGACTGTTGTGTACAAATATTTACTGCTGTAACATCCAATATTATAAACCCATAAAAAACTGTAATATTTAAACAAAAATTCAGAAGTTAACTTTGTGTCACAAATTACGTTATATTTTTTCATTTTTTGTACAGTACATCTCCGGTCACCGCTTTTTCTACTTGTAGGGCACAACAGTAATAAATATTTGAAACAAAAAAGGGACACTACAGCAAAAATAGTACAATTTTACTCCTTAATCCATCATATTATTATTAGAAACAACGACAACTTGAAAAAACTACTTATAAGTGTGACTTTTTTTTTGCTGTTGATTGCAAAATACTACATCATGGCTAGCTATCGATATTCACCTTACTTGTGCGTGTGCGTCTTGATAGTTGTTCTTGCATGTATTTTTCGAGATTTTTTCTTTTTTAAACAAGAACGGTGTAAATTTGACCTTAAAGAAAATGAACAGCGTAAGTCAATTATTTTATAAGATTCCTATTTCTTGTTATTTGAAGATGACAGTGGAAAAAGTTGACTTTTCCTATTTGTTTACTTATATTAGTTGAATAAAATTATATACAATATACATACATATGTAAGTATTACTAATATACATATAATATATAATACCTAATACCCTACAGTTTTATTCAAGTAATAACAAAAAATTAAACAGTCAACTTTGTCCACTTACATAATATATTGTTGCTTTTCTTTCCAAAACATTACTTTATGTTGATTTTCATGAAATAGGATGGAGGTATTTTAAGAGAAATTCAACTGCCGAAATCTATGGTCAACATATCGCAATGGACATTGTTCATCGAGCTCTGTTTTCACATTTCACTGATCCAGTTCCATCCAAAGCTTTGGTGCTATCATTCCATGGATCGCTAGGTAAATTTAGCTACTTATAATTTTTACAATACCTTTTACGTAAAAAGTAGTGTATAGTGTATAATATATATTGTGCATGCATAAGGTAACATGAAGTATATGGTTGTGAGTTGCAAATAAACTATATATATACATAAATCCATAGATCTCTCTTGAATTAAATAATTAATCTCACAACTCACAATACACTTCAGAAACCTAACTTTGAAATTTTAATACTTTTGCCATTTTTAGGTTCTGGTAAAACTTTAATGTCGCAAATGATAGCAAATCATTTCTACGATGGTGGATTTACTAGTCCTTTCGTTTATTCCTATATTGGTCCTTGTAACTTTATCCGTGATCCATCCAAATTAAAAGAAAACCAGGTTTGTGAGCTCTGTGGCCTTTTAGCACTCTCTTGTCTTCTATCTAAATCTTGTATTACTATAACTTTCTATTTCTCACTATATATACCACAGTAAATGAAAAGTCCTATGTAGATTTCATAATATGTAAATATGTATGCGATGAAGAATACATATATAGTATAGAACACATCATATCTATCGTTATAACTTTTCAAGTAATTGTATGTCTGCTTTCTTTCTTTCACCAGGAAAAATTGAGGCAAGATATTAAAAAGTCTGCAGAAACGTGTGGGAGGTCCCTGTTTGTTTTTGATGAAGTTGATAAGATGCCTCCTGAAATATTTGATGTAATTGTACCATTTATTGACCATCATCAATCCATCGCAGGGGTAGATTACAGAGGACTTACATTCATATTTTTGTCTAACACTGGAGCAAGTGCCATCAATGATTTAGTATACCGACATAAGAGAAACCGTCAAGCTCGTGAAACAATTAGTGTAAGTTGAAAAATTTTTAAATTATACATATATCTTGCGGTATTATCTAATGAATATTTTGGCATACTATAGTAAAATAATCATATTTGAGTTCCATATTAAAACAATAGTGCAAGTATATAGTAGTAGAAGATAATACTTTGCTTTGGCTTTTTAGAGTTTTATTTCTTTTATATTTTATGCTGTATACTATTTTTTGAATGGCTTTTATTACTTATTATTTATCATATGTACACTGTACAGTGTATATGGATTGTAAATTGTAAATTCTGAACTGTAACAGAGAGTAAACATACATTGGATATTACATATTTTATTATTACTATTGCTTATAATATTATTATCGCTTATAGTTTTGCTACAAGAATAATGCTTGTAAAGAAGACAAACAAAGTAAATTAAATTCCCAACCAGCCGACCGTAGTTCAGGCATATGGAGTTATACACTTGTACGGCCAGCAAAATATTATCTGTACTCACTATATATATATTATATGTAGTTAGTATTTAGTATTTAGTAGCACAATGCACGATGCACACTATACAATGAACACAATTTTGTCATAAGCATTTAACAAACTATATATTCCAAGCAAGTTTTTAATTGTCAAAATGATTTTATTTGTTTTAGGGAGACGATTTTCAGAAATTAGTTTCAAAGGGTGCTTTCACTGAAACAGGTATTATGCAGAATTTGCAAACATTTGTAAAGGTTTATAAAGCTTACTTTTACTTTTTTGCATCAAATTTTCAAAGGAAAATATGATATAAATTACTTTTTCATTTTTCAATATGAAATTACATTTTTGATATGTAGGTGGACTGTATCAAGCGGAAATGATTGAAAAGCGCCTAATTGACTATTTTGTCCCTTTCCTTCCACTGGAAAAAGAGCATGTTATTCAATGTGCTCGTCGAGATATAATTCGAAGACGAGTTTTGTTTGTCAGCCCAGAGTAAGTTAAATATTTTTTAGGTTTAAATTTTATGGTATACATATGCATATACCTTAGATTATTGATTATTGCATATATTTTAATCATTTTCAAAATTTAATTCGCTTTTAAATTTTACACATCTCTAACACAAATGTTTTGTTTTTTTGGATTGTTAAAATTCTATACTTACAGAAAAGTCGCAGCAAAGGTTTGGTACGGTCCTGACGGCTTGAATATTTTCAGTGAAGATGGATGTAAAAGTGTGACGAATCATGTAAATTTTTTCATTCAAGACCATATTTTTGGTGATGATTTGTAGAAGATTTTACACTTAAGTACATGTATGACATATTATATTATTTTCTACTACATGTACTACAAACATAGATTTTTTAAATTATTTTTGTATTCTTTCATATTGTATACTTGATCTTACGTTTTTTTTAAAACAAGGACAATTTTTTACGTTTTAAAACTTTACATATATAATACACACACCGTATGCTTATTCGACTCTATTTCTCTCTTTAGACTTTTTATTCCAACACACTACAAATAATTTCTGCTAATTTGACTACATACATATATGTACCTTTATATTTTGAGTTTTTATTTTCCGAACCCCATTTTTACAAAATAGGTTTTGGTCCAAATATAATAATATGTTATTAATTATTAGTTATTATGGATTTTCAGTATCATATATCATGTAAGTGTATCATTGTATTTAGTGGAAGTTTAAGAATGTTGTAACGTTGTACACGTTGTCAAGTTTTTATCTTAAATAGTATAATAGAGAAAGCATATCTTAATTATTTTTTTTTTATTTGGTGCTCCAGCATATTCTACAAAATACATTACAAAATATTTTAGTTTTGTACATTATAAATAATCATTTCATCTTCCATACACTATATATGTGTACACACATATTATTTTTTAAAACATACACGTTATAATTGACACTCGAATCATTCGATGAATATATATAAATGTGCAGTCAAATCCATAATAAATACAAATGAAATGAACTTAAATATGTACTTTAAAATTCTTTTCTGTCTACAAAATGTTATGTGCACTTTTTTTCTCATCTTTCCCATCATCGCTGGTGAAAGCACAAAAATAACAAAGCACAGACTTTCTTCCATACACGCGCTACGAATTTAAAGTTTTTACGGTCTTCGGTCACTTTTTTGTGTGTGGTACTGATACTGGCACGCTTAGCTCAGGAGACGCTATCTCTATTGTGAGTAGGCCACAAAGGGCATTCCGTTCCATTCTGTAATGTTATAACTTTTTTTCCACCCGT
>JAQGBH010005381.1:0-14473 GCA_034698265.1 Sminthurinus aureus | reverse complement strand
ATTCTGACTCTCTCTCTCTCTCTCTCTCTCTCTCTCTCTCTCTCTCTCTTGATTCAAATACATTCACAAAAGTATATGTATACATTTAGGTTTTAGACATCCACGAGGCAAGCTGGAAGAGAATATGGAGAGAGACAGTCTCTAGTGTGGAATGTTCCACTTTCGATGGGAAAGACAGAAAAAGAAATAAGAAATTACAGGACATGCATGCTCGACGCTCCCTTCTCTCTCCCTTCACCCGAACACTGTTTAATGTACATGTATGTATGTATGTACCTTTTTTTGACTGAAACTGTTCAGCCTCCATAACCATTATACATGAAAGAGAGAGAGAGAGAGAGAGATACGAAGAGAAACTTTTAGATTTTCTACTTGAATATTTTTACTGCGTATATGTTTGCTGTTGCATGTGTGTTGTTGTTGTAGCAGTATACATTGAGTATATACATGGTGGTTTAGGTACAGTAGGAGACTGTCTCCACCTCTCCTTCTTCCCACTTCCATCCATATCCCAACCAGCTCAGCTTCCTCTAACTTTGCCTTTCACAAATGAAAAAAGTATTGCTTTGTCTCTCTTTTGAACAGACTAAAAATTATCTAAAAATAATCTGGAATTTTCTCTCTTCAGTCTTCAAAACGAGCAACAGGTAATAGGAATACATCTCTCAGTTTCTCTCTCCCTTTTTTTTTGGTTGTCTATCTCTATTCTCTCTCTACCTCTCTCCCTACTATCTCTCTCTTAGACGTAGTGAAAATTCATTTCTTGTTAGTTTCCACATACACATACATGCAATCGTATAATTAGGATCCACTGGTACTGGTTTTCTAGTTGTTCTCTCTCTCTTTCATCTCTCATGTATGTATATGTTAATACATACATTATATCTACGTAGGGAAATCTCAAATATTGTATTTTCTCCCTAGCTCTGCAAGTTAGTGAATGTGAAAAAGTGTACAAGTTTTGAGTGTGGGTGTTTTTTCGGTATTATAATATAGCTTGGAACAACTTCCACTTGTTGCATCTTTATTACATTTAACACTGAAATATATTATATGTGTCTGTGTCTATGTTTTATATATTAGAAATTTGTTCAATTTTAGGGAATAATAATCACTTTTTTTTTTGTTTTGTTGAAATAATATTTATGTGAGTTTGTGTATTTTTTTTTTTTTAAATTTTAGTGTGATCTGATATTGAAATTAAAGAAGACAAAAATATACGGAGAAGAAGAAAAAGAAAATTCATTTTAGAAGACTTCCTATATAGTGGTTGATTGATTGCAAATATCATATACTGTACAAGACTTGTGCTTACAACATTTAAGGAAATTCTACAATTATTGCCTTGTGTTAAATATTTGTACTCTCAACAGTGTTGTTAATCGTAATATTTATATAAACTATCAACGTTGGCCTAGTTGTGCATCACCGTCCTCATTATTATTATCATTATTAAGAAATTAAAAATACTCTCGCAAGTGTGTGTTTATTGTGTGTGTACTGTTACTACTCCTTGAGTAAGTTGTGCGTGTACAGTGTAAAATATATTATATGCATACTATGCAACTACATATTATAGTGGTTATTGCTTCAGATTCTGAACCACTTGTTGTATAAGTGTGTATGTACGTTTTGAAGACGTGAAACTCTGTCCATTGTTCTCTATCTTTTTCATTTGCTTGAAAAGAAACGTAAAGGATTCTGAAGTAATTTTTCGCTTTTTATGCGTACATATTTACCTTGAGGGATTCCAGTGAGTTTTTGTTTGCAAGAGTGAGGGAGGGAGAGTTGGAGAAAAGAAAACCAGCCTGTGAGTCATTGTCGTAATTTGAGTGAAATCATGGCTGCTGCAGGAGGAGCAGCGTGGCTGTTTCTTCAATACAACAAGCATTTAAATGTTATTGGGGAAGAGGTTAGAAACTCATTTCAAGGGGAAGCTAATGCGGATGCCAAGATTGTATGCGACGGAGGATCTATCAGTGTACATCGTCTTATTCTTGCCTCAGCGAGCCCATGGCTCAAGTCGGTACGAGCCTTTCTCTGTATTATAATATACGCTCTTTATTATGATTCTGTTTTTTATTCTTTATTGTTTTCTATGAAATTATTGTTATTAGTATTAGTAGTTCCATTATGTTTGAATGTAGAAGTATTTTATATTATGAGTATATGTGAGTTTGAAGAACAATGTGAGTATTTGATACTGAGTATGAATTTCTATGGAACTATAAAACATACAACAAAATATCAACGGAATACACAATCAATACAAGTGTATAATATGTTTTGTGTTCTTTTGGCCAATGTAGTTATGAATAATTGCATTACATATGACATATAAATACATTCATCGTCGTCCTCGTTGTTGTTATATTATCAAAGACAGTTCAGGAGCATTATATATATTATATGACATGGAAATTTTTTAAATTGAATACATGACTCTGCTTACAAACTACAAGTAATTTCTTTCTTGCTTTCAGTCATCCGACTTGTATACACTATGTATGTATGTTTTTCATGAGTATTCACTACACTCTACAATAACTATACTTATACGCATACCTCCCAACATGTGCTATAAACATATCACATGGGATTACAAAGAAAGAAAGTATGATTTTTATTTTTTTTTAAAAACACACCAAAAAAAGGGTTCTGAACCCTTAACTGGTTTATGTCACACTTCCTTTTAGATGTGAATACAACTTATTTGACATGGCAATCTTTTAGAATAGACATGTGTAAATAAAGTGGAATAAATTTTCCTAAAATGCATAATAATATAATACTTTACATGATGTTTTTACTAAAATTATTATCAATACAATATGATTTGAAGATTACCGAAACTAGCCTTTAAAATCTAGTGTATTTGAAATTTGAAGTAGAAGTTTATATTTGAATAATACATAATACGTACTTTGGATTCCATACATTACCACAAACCAATGATACACAAATTTTGTAAATAATGAGAATTATTATTATTAGCTATTAGCTATTATAATATAAATCTTATAGCTTTTACAAGTTTCATAAGTCAGTCTTCATGCAAATTAACTAATAAGTAAAAAAAAACAAATACTTGAAGTTTTGTAAAATTATTACTTTGACATAACTTTTTTTTTCCTATAATATTTTTCGACTAAAGGAACGGCTATTATACTATTCTACTCAACGTTAAAATGTACAATTTATTTGAATTTCGTTAAAGTCTTTGAGACTGTTTACATGTACAATCTGTGTTATTGTTTTATTTCAACTTTTCAAAAACTAGAACTCAAGTATATTAGACAACAATTTGTAATTTTTATTTGATGGAAATGGGACAAATGATTTATAGTAAAATTTATATATGACTTTGTGATTGGTTAGTGGTTATAATTGATACTTACAAGCTTATGATTACGATTGTTTGGTAAGGGTGGCTGTAAACTTTAATTGGATTTTTTTTTTAAACTTTATTGTTTTTATAGATTTTTGAAGATGTGACAACGAGTGATACTTATACAATTCTTATACCAGATGTCAAATATCATGACATGCTCTTATTGGTTCGTTTCATCTACGGTGGTGAAGTTCAAGTTCCATTGAAGGATCTTGGCACTTTACAAGATTTAATCCAACTTCTTCAATTGGATCCTGGTCATGTAAATGGTAAATTCGTCATCGAAAATATTCAAGAGAAAGGGATTTCACTTCCTGGTGGTGCAACTACAGTAACTGTTGTAGGAAACCCCAGTCCTAATGTACATTCAAGTGATTCCGATATTGGAACATTGCCCATGCACGTAAGTCTATCTTGAAAAAAAACTGTTTTCCCTGTCTTTCTCCTACCCCGTCGTTAGATACTTTTATTTTTCTGTTCTTCAAATTTTATATTATTGGATGTACGTATGGGATTCGCGAACTTACACTACAGCTATATATTATGGGATTGTACTATATTATATTACATACTTGCGGGCAGTACACTGCTATATCAATGTATTTTATAATTTATAATAGAGAGATTTTGCAAAGTTCAAAAAACGAACTAAAAGTTTTATATTTTAGAGAAATTTTAGAGCAGAAGGCCGATTAACAATATTGCTTTTTTCTTTCTTTTCGAATCTCTAAATATATAAGTATACTTTCAACTTTGCAAAATCTCTCTCTACTAAGCTATATGATTAGACCGGTTAATATTGGTGACAGTTCAAGTAGATCCTTACATAAGAACTCGGGAATAGTTTTTAATACTTTTAAAATCTTCGAAAAGTAAGTGATTCAGCTTACATTGTAAATTACAAACCATGATTTCGTTATTTAAAAATATCAATGTCCAACTTTAGCATAAATTATGATATGCACTAAGCACTAAGTACTCACTTTTTGTTGTTTTTTTTTGTTTTAAAGTAAGCTTCAAGTATAGGAACTTGTTTTGTATTACAAAACAAGAACAAAATTGTTTGAGTTATTCTTCTGATTGCTGTGATTTTCATTCCAAATTTATGTTGTATAAGTATACGCATACAACAAAAAACAATTTTAGAAGAAAAAACAAATCTTTTCGGTAGTTCAAAAATGAAATAATGAATAATAATAATAATATATCATCGGCCTGTCTACTTTCTTTTCAACTTGTCATTATTACTTATTACTTTATAAACATTTTAACAAATAAAAAACTACATACATGAAGTTATTGGAATGATCAAATAATGTTTTAAGTTTTAAGTATGATTATCTGAGTGCCATTTAAAATAATGGAAATATTTTTGTGTAAAATTTATTTATATATCTATATATATTTTGCAATGTATACTTTTTTTTTAAAATTTCAAAGGTTAAGCCTGCATCGAAGAATATAAGTTCAGTCCCTGCTCAAAAGGTAAACATTAGTTGGGGAAAAAAAGAAATGAGCATGTTTGATTTGCAAACAGTTTTCCTTATGCCTATTACCAAGTTTTCCTGTTTCTTTTTAAGATGCAAGGTTGTTTTTTTATTCGTTAGTTGTCTTTTCTTCGTTATTAAAATACTGTAGTATTACAATATCATGTATTTGAAGGAGAGTAACTAATATATATATATTATATACATGTATGTGTATTCTCACACACCTCGCAAATCACACTTACTAAAACTTTCCAAACTCTTATTGCCCAAGGCAAAGAAAAAAATTCAACTGGTTCGCCCTTCTCACGTTTAGTAATTCAGCAGAAAAGAAGCATGAGGAAGACATAAATTGTAGAACTACTGTAGTAGCTAATGTATATTTTATGCATGACATTATGCGAATGTGAAATTGTTTTACTTACAACAAACTATGTATAATATTATGCTTTCGTTGTGAGTCTTTTGTGTAAAACGTTTAATGAGTATTATGTTTATAGTTGACTGGAAATTAGACTTTTACTAATGTGTTAAAAAAAATTACAAGCTTATAATATTATGTAGTATATAATATATTTATACTTTTGGTTATTTGTTTATTGGCTGGTTGTTAGTTGATTTGTGTATATATTCGTATTCATAAAATATTAACTTTATCATGTATGTATCTACATGTGTATAAAAATTTTCTACAGCATGTTTTATGTTGTATTGAATTCATACAAAAATATTAAATTTGAAAGACGCATGAATCTTATCTATGTATGTATTGATTATATTATTTATATTATATAATTCTCTCATCTTTTGTGAATACCTTTGTTTTAAAAATAAAATATAATGATAAGGACAATACTATTATGTATGACATGTTGAGTACAACATACATAACAGAAAAAAAGGGAAAGGAAGAAATAAAATATCAAACGTATTTAACTAATGGGCTTTCTATTTTAAATAACGTAGGAAATGCGGGCAATTCATTTGGAACATGAAAGTGAAATGCACTCAGCAAATAATTCAATAAGTGAATCGGGTGGTTCCTCTCCGAAACCTGAAGATTTGTCAGTGGGTTCAAATGAAATTCGTATCAAATCTGAATTAAAATTTACTCAATTGGCTCCAATGACAGTAGAAACTCCAGAACCAATGCCTTTAGTAACTTCCAACAGTACAAATGGAAATTCTGATGGAACTTTGGCGCCTGCTACCACTCTTCTCTCAACTGTTGATAACCACATGGAGACAATCGAATCCGAAGACATGATGAATCAAGATACTGAAGAAGCAGATGTAGACGTTGATGGTGAAGATGGAGATTCTGTTGATCCAAGGAAATTATTAGTTGAAAGTAAAGAATTGCTTACACCAACAGGTCCTTTTGAAGCCACCCGAACAAAATCTGAAAGAAGTGAAAGTACCACCAAGAATGGTGGTACATCTAGTGGAACTCGTACTGCACGAAATAAAAGGTAATGAAAAACATTTCAACCCATTGATATGCACATGGAAAATAGTTATTCTGTGTACATGTAATCATTGTTTGTTAGTTTATTTTATTTTTTTGTTTTATTTTTTGCAGGTCGTTTCTCTCGGTGCCTTTGAATAATAATAACAATAATGAAAAAAGTGCTCATGTCCCTCCAAAACGGACTCGTTCTCATCACAAAAATGCTATCAGCAATACTTCTACAAACAGTAGTGGGACAAAATCTCCAGCCACTGCCACTAGTGAAACCAAAGAAGGCTCTTCCACAAATCCTAATAATGTGAGAACCTATTTATTTATTTTTTTTTGTACAATGGGTGTATCTTTTATTGACTTCTTGTTAAGTTTTTGTATTTTTCAAATATATGTACCTACAACATCATAAAGCGGTTTTTAAACTTTGGAATTTTAAACTTGGATTCCATATTACGTTTTTTTTTCAAATAAAAGGTCAAAGTCGGAAATTTTAAATTGTATAATATAATGTTTAAAATTTAAAAAAAAAAATTTTTCCTTCTTCGAATTCTAGGTAGCAATACTGGCGAAAGTAGGAACCAAAATAACAAACACTCGGACCAAAACACCACACTTACAAATTATACCAGAAAGTGGAATCCTCAGATGCTCCATGTGTCACTTTCACTGTGAATCCTATGATGATTACAAGAAGCACGAGAAAGTTCATCAACCAAACTTCTCTTGCCAGTTAGTATCGTTCCTTCATTTCTCTTCCTTAGTATTTTATTTATTTTAAAATTGCAGCTAATGATTTTTTTTTTTTTGATGTCTTACTTATAATGTTTTTTTTTTATTTATTTCAAACAGTTATTGTGGTAAAGGATTTTTCATCAAATGGAATCTTATTGCTCATTTGAGAACACATACAGGCGAAAAACCATTTACTTGCTTTTTCTGCAAAGGCTCTTTCCGTCAAAAGGTAGAATGCATAATAATATAATGTGTAAATTATTATTAATCCCTACAGTAGTTGTATAACTATTGTTGCATATACATGTGTTTTTCTTTATACAATGTTTTACTAATAATTTGCTTCGTTTTTTAAAATGAAACACCACTAGGCTCATTTAATCAAGCACATCAGCTCAGTTCACAGATATCAAGAAGATAAGAAAGGTTCACCTGTGTCCGGTGTTTCAAAAAGTAGTGCGGCTGGAAAAGTGAGTGGAAATACTTCAGATTCAAACAGTGCGAACGATGCTGCTTCTGGAATGAAAGAAGATTTCTCTTGTTGCTTCTGTGGTGAACCTTTCGAAAATAAAGACTCAATTCGTCGTCACATTTCTCAATTCCATCGAGATCTCCTTACCCGAAATACCGAAGGGCAGTAAATAAAACAAAAGCTACACATGTTTGGTTTTTCCAAAAGTCATTTTATCGGAGCCGAGAATATATATTATGTTCAAAATATTTTTTTCTCGCAGTAGTAAGTTAATAAGGTAAAGAAGAGCCAATAACAAATATTCCTCTAGAGAGTGGCCTTTATTACAAACGAAATTTTTTGTAAGGGATAAAATAAAGTTTATAGTAGAACATAAAGTTGTAACATATACATTATATTACCTTTAATTAATTATAGAGTTCAAAATAAGCTAAGAAGAAAATGTTTTTTAGAGTATTCATCTTTAACAAAAAAGAAAGTATAATATTTAATATTATATAGTATGTACACGTGACGTTTTTGTTTACAAATTACGGATGAATTTCGTACATTTTCACAGAATAACTTGATCAACTGTACATAACATGATGCGTATGGTTGTATGTTATTGTAATCCAAAAGCAAATGATGTTTCGTACGTTTTTTAGAGAGAAAAAAAAGAATAATAAGTGTTGTTGGTATTTCTGTACAAGCCCCGACTGTGTATTTTGTATTTTTGATGAGTAGATATAAAACATTTATATATATATTTGAAGGCATCACTAAATGCCACGATTTAGTACATGCATACTTACAATACATTGTATTAGCGGAAATATTACAGATTATTGCGCAATAATAATCTGTAATATTTTTTGCTGTAAGAATATTAAATTGACTTACTTTCTTTTCCTTTTTTTTTTGTACTTTAACGTATTTCTATAATTATATCTATTAAGTACAACGTCCAACCGTATGATAACAATTTGGTTCTTTCTTTACTTCTTTTGTTTGTAGTATCATATTGTTGAAAAACGAAGAGTCATGTTGTCTTATGGTTAATTTTTTTTTGTATAGGTATCGAGTTTTAAGATTATTTTCTTTTGTATTGGATTAGAATCAATTAATTAAGTAGTAGTGTTTCGTGTTATTAAAACGAGGCAAGAAAACTTTGTCTATGCTACTAATTAAACTATTATGTGAATGTTTAGATTTTCAATGTGTTTGATTATAGTTTTAAATTTTATTACAGGTGAAGGTCCTCTTGTTTGAAAACTTTTTGGTTTTTTTTTTTTTACTTTCTCAATGTTTGTCCTATCGTTTGAAGTTTTCGAGTTTGGTCAAAAAATATTAATATTAATATAGAAGAACGTATACCTGAGTAATTGTATTAGTATGTAATTTATGCAAAAAAATGGAATAGAATGATTGTCTCATAACAGCTTGTTATTCTCCAATTTTTAGGTGAAATAACTTGAATTTTCACATCAATAACTTGGATTGTCATCTGTACAAAAATTGTGAAGTTCGTCATAGTCTCGTTATATATATATTAACAATTTTGTTATGATTAGTATTATGAGGTTCATTTCGCATATCAGTTTTGTATGTAGTACTTATTTACTTGTTTACTCATTTTATTACAGTCATATACTTTATATTTTAGATAGTTACTATGTTTATGTTTGCTTTATTATTGTTTAAATATTTTAAACAATTATTACTATTATTAATAATTAAGCAGTTAAGTATAGATAAGAAAAAGATTGTGTGTTATATTATGAATTATAAAGTACACAAAATGCTTCTTACTACAGTTATGAACTCTTGGAACAAAAGTATGTAGAATAATGATGAATCCTCAAATATAATTAAAACTAACTACTACTCATGTATGGGTAATAAAAAATCTTGGGCAATAGGAAATAGAAAGAGAGTATATATATTTGCTATGTTTTATTTGGTGTATTATGAATTTATTTAAGAAATATATAAAGTAGTGTTGTATATTTCAATAATATCAATAGGCAATAATTACTTACTTGGGTGATTTCTTTCATATAATCAATATACATATTTAGTAATAAATAAAAGTAGGAGGTATGGAGTAAGGAGTGTCTTATATTACGTATAAAAAATTACATAAAAATTATGTATAGTAATCATGCATATTATGGGGTTAGGAAATCCAATGCCCACAAAAAATAGCTTTGTAATTTTGTTCTTGTATCATGTAACATTATGAAAAATGGAAAAAAATTGGATAAAATTTGTTTTATATGTCCATGTAGTTTATAATATTAATAATGGTTTCAAAATGTCTAAAACAATAATAATTACCACTACATTACATCCAGTGTAATCGCCTAGAAACAGATAGGATTTTTATATGGGAAAATTTTTTTATGTATGTATTTTTTTTTTAAACATAATGTGTATTTTCAATACATTTAAATGTTAAATAATCATAATATTTTGTGTGTCTGAAAAAAAAACCCTGTACGAAAAATTTGGAATACGTAAAACAAAATCATCCAAAGCCTTTTTCCTGTAACCTGTAACTGAATGAAATTTTTTACAATGATGATTATATGAATTTAGTATACTGTATATGTATATATATATATCATGTGTGTTCTACCATTTTTAAAAAAATAATGAATTCGCCTCTACCTTAAAATTGTGACAAAATAACTACAAACTTTGATGTACATTTTTGTAATCTGACTTCAAGTGCCTTTTCCATTCTGCCTTATGCAAAATGATAAATTTATGGAGATAAATAAATAAACGTGAACTACTATGTACTATAATAATATAATATAATATATATACTATACATGGTATACAATATAAAAATTACATATTATATACATACACAACAGATGAGAATACAATGAATAAATTTTGAACAGTTGTTATAAGAAAATCATGTATTTTTTAAAATTAAAAAGCAGAGAGGGGAATCCGTTTAATAAAGAATAATAATAATAACTTTTATGAAGTATCTAATATTATTATAATATGATCTTTTATAAATTGTTACTTGAACATTTAAAACCCTTTTTCTACTTTAATCTATAAAATGTACGATGAATGACATGAGAGTGATGGTGAGAAATGTGAGACACAGGAAAAAGTTCATTTTTTTTGAACACTGTTTAGTTTATTTCAGGTGTTCAGTAAAAGTACTTATAGCTTTTTGCATTTTTTGTTTGAATCATTTTTCTTACATTTGCACTGCATAATAAGCTGTTTATAAGACCTTGTTGTGCAACCTGCAGACACAATAATATATATATATATATGCATCATTTTTAATACTATTTAAAAACTGAGGAATAAATGAGGTAAAATTTTGAGTAAAATTGCATACTAAATGAATAAACATTGCAATATTCTTAAAGGGTGGACAGTAGTAATAGACAAGATTGGATATTCGATAGATTATATTATTATTAAAGCATAAAAGTATCTAATCTTCATTTACCTTGATTCATATGTCATACAAGTTACAATAATTATTTGTAAAATTTTTTTTTTCTAAATTATACACTCAGAGGCTTTACAAAAGCGAGCTCTTAATAATTTCGTGCACTGTAATAAATATCATACATGTTACACATTGGGATAGAGATTTATTTTGGTATACTTTAAAGCTAAAATTTTTACATATATATTAAATCCGTGTTTTTTAAACAGCGCTACCATACATGCTATTTGTTTCAATTCATTGTTTTGAATAGTGTATTGACATCATGGGAAGTCTATAGTCTACTACTACTACATAATAATATATTGTTTTCCCTCTATTCTTCCTAGTTTAATACGAAAAAGACATAATAGTATTATAAGCTAAATAGTGTGCACTGAAAAGAGATAATACATAATACTTTTGTGAGTAGAGTAGATTATCTTAGAATATGGTAACTATTGAGAAGATCCACCGACCGCAATTCAAAATTTCATTCCAACAACATAAGAGTGGCTTCATGGCAAACATGAAACGTCTCTATTTAAAGTACATAATACAGAGAATTTTTTGCCCTCTCTGATCTTTAAAAGAGCACTCCTTCATGGAATCGCTTGTATAATATTCGATGAGGTTGTTTTGTTGGTCTCCTTTACAAAAAACAACATTATATATTATGACCATTAAGGATCATCATCATAATAGTCATTGGATCCATTTGCCTCACAACATTTGACACTATGTTTTAATATATGTTCATTCATATGTTCTACCTAGTTCAAAATATTCAACACGTATAAGTAACAATAAAATTGCAAACATTATTTTTCTGGGGTTTTGTGATAGCTTATTCAGCCTGTGAATAAGATAACAAACATACTATAACAAATAATAATAATATGTAATTATTGTAGGATGATAATACAACTAAAAGTAACTAACACTAATAACTAATAACGATAAAACCATGTAACAACCAACAATCGAAATCGAAATCAACAAAAAAAAAAGAGAAAAAAACAACAAGTTCATCAATAATCATTTCAAGGGGTATTTACTATTTACAGCGTACGTGTATAGATTACTAATTGAACCTTGTAAAACATTATTATCACTTTATAAATCATAATACATTATAACATAAGGTACTGAAATTAGGTTGAATACATAATTAAAATAGAATAGAAATTTTGTAAATCGTATTAGGTACCAAATTATTATTATTATGATTATTGATTTGTACAGTAAAACACCGTACTTTTATATTATGTATTATCAATGCAAGTAGTAGTAGGTATGTTTTACGTATTTTATGTTTTAGGAAAACGAAACTGTAAATACATAAATTTTCGAAATTTTAGATGAAATAATAATAACAATAATGATAATTATTATAATTAATAGTATACTGACTATTCGTACATGCGACAGGTTTTCATTTTTTATGAGACATAAAAACAACCAGAATGTGATACATGTATATAGATATTCATACATGACAATAACGAATTCATGTACGTATATTATATTATGCATCTTACACGTATGTTATTTTTTTACCTATCTGGAAATGCTATTATGCATGATCTTTTGACGGTTTTCATAAATACATAATAATAATATTTTTATCATCAACTTAAAACTTTCTGATTAAAGCATTAAACATGTATTATATTATTATTATACAAACGTTTTGATTCAAACCGCAAATTTAAATAGGTATTTCAAAATTAATGTCAACTTTGGCAGACTTTGCCAAGCTCACAATATTTGATAACTTAACTGCCAGCCTTGCAGCTTCATCGAGATTATCTGATGGTAAAATCTTCAAACCCGAACTTGCAATGAGTACCTATGTAAATAGAAAAATTTATTGAAGAATGGTATACTAACTAAAAACATGAACATTTTTATTGAACTTATGATGAAATTACTACGAATATCCAGGCATTTTAAAAATGTTACAAAAAGAAAATGTAGAAAATTTCTCATTACCTTTGCATCATCAACGTTGGTACCTTGCAACCTTGCAATGATAGGAGTTCTTAAGTTAAGTTCTTGGGCAGCTAAAGAGAAAAAAAGAACATATATATTCTTCCTATATGTACCTATATATATATATTACTACATAAATTAAAGTAACTGAATGATAATTTTTGTTGGAGTTTTATATGTGCAATGCTACGACCATGATTTTCTAGTGGTCTGTTAGATCCAGAATGCCTATTTATGGCATTTATATATACTAAAGGGGTGGCAATAATGTACGTAAAAATGTACAATTAAATATTTGTGTATTCATCTTTAAAAACAACAACAAAAAAGATTCATGAAGGATTTCAAAAGTAAAAAAAATAAAATTGATTTTTGAAGACTGTTTGAGACTTTACATGTATGTATGAACATACAGATATATATATATATATTATATATAATCCTGTCTAGGCACGTCTTACAATTGTTTGTACGTCTATCTGTGTGTCCCAAGTTTTATAACGGGATCAAGGGGGGTCTTGCACACTAACGAAAATATGGTGATGAACCCATTCATAGACAAAATTTAGATTGAATTTATACCTGCTACGATGCCTTCAGCGATTACATCACATCTCATAATTCCTCCAAAAATATTTACCATTACGGTATTCACTTTGGGATCGGCTGTAATAATTTTAAACGCCTCTTTCACTTGGTGTGCAGTTGCTCCACCACCAACATCTATTAAAAGTCACCAAGCCAAAGTATGTTATTGGTTTTGTGTTACAAATTATTATGTGTACACATATGTGCTTAAATTTTTTAAGTACTCTTGTCCAGAAATAATATATAATTATTATAATAATTATCATTTATTTTAATAATAATTATGAAATAAATAATTAATTGATAATAGGCAAAATACATACCAAGGAAATTGGCTGGACTTCCCCCATGTAATTTAATAATATCCATAGTGGCCATAGCCAAACCAGCTCCATTGACTATAAAAGTATAATAACAAAAAAAATTGGAGTACATACATACTTTTATTGTATTTTATAGTTTCGAGTACGAGTTTCTAAAATATTACATATTATTTCATACTTTTTAAAATTACTTTATAGGCAATGAATTATTTGTCTTACCAAGACATCCAATGTCACCATCCAATGCAATATAATTTAAATTATGTTTTGCAGCTTCTACTTCTTTTTCATCTTCTTGTGTCCAGTCACGAAGATCGAATATTCTTTTTTGTCTAAAGTCAGCATTATCATCAAACTTTAATTTTGCATCTAAACACATAACTATTGAAGGAAACAAACACCGAAACAAAAAGAAAACCGATTAGTATAAAGAATATATATTATAGTAATTCTGAAATCAAAATGAATTCTTATAAATAGTATACATAATAGCGTGAATGCAAAATCTTACATAACATCATAACCTAGTTCGGAGCAGAAAATTAAAGATTTTGGCAGCAGGAAGCAGA
>JAQGBH010005380.1:0-14475 GCA_034698265.1 Sminthurinus aureus | reverse complement strand
GTCAAAAATGCACATCTCCTTTGTTAGTTTATTGTTATTATTATTATTATTGTTGCAGAATTACAAGTACTACTAGTATAGTACTTCAAGTCTTTAAGTACAATGTATTAGTACAATGTCGTCATAATAGAATAGAATAATAATAATGTTATTACATATTATGAAAACGGAACAACAAGACAATGTCAAAGTAGCAAGAATCAAGTATGAACTATACCACAAAATACAAAATCTTTTGACAAATTGCAAAAACTTTTCTTTTTTATACAACAATATTCTTTGAAGGTAAAAAAGACCGATTGAGTGAAACATGTCATTGTATTTGATAGTATGCAATAGTAAATGATATACATAATAGTTTAATGGGGTTTTTGAGACTATTTATATAATATACATACACTGACTACGTAAGAGCAAAAAGTAGTGTTATATAATATAAAATGTATAAAGTACTTTTCATTTTTCATAGCCACTGTGTTCTATTGTACATTGTAACTCGTAACCATGTACAAAATGTAGAGAAATGTTATGTATTACTACATGCATATTTTTATACTACCAAGTAACTCGAGTAGTCTGAGGACAATCGATTTTCTTATTTCCGATTACTGTGACATGTATTTTATGTACGATTATAACAATGTTATATTTATATAAATATATATTTATGCATTCACCCATATTCATGTTGAAATAATATTATGCTGTAGTTATATTAGTATGTACTATTATATATTATATGTATCGTGAACAAAATACTGTAGCAAAAAAAACCAAGACAAGTCTGGTTTTCCTGTAGAACAGGCTAAAATTGTTTTATGTGTTTGCAGTTTGTAGATATTACATAACATTTGAGTATAGTGTATAGGTATTAGGTATGCAGTATGTATGTTATACGTATGTATTTTCATTTAACATTTTAGCATAGTTATTTATGTCATTCTAGATTCTAGAATTATTTTGTCCAGAGAAGATTGAAAAACTTTTTCTCGCTCGTTCTCTCTCAGGAATTGCAATGTATAGATGTATATAATGTGTGTACATAGAATGAGTATATTTTTTATAGTTTAGTGGTAGTTGATCTTTGGAGCTTATAGAGCTTAGAGTTTCTCTTTCTCCATGCTCTTTTTCCATGTAGACATGTGTGATGTATTATGTTGAATGCAAATATGAAATATGAATGCATTCATTTCATATTTGCGTGTGTATTTTGAGTTTTAGCTTTTTTTATTACTACTCCCTATTATACAATACAGAATATCGTGTGTACATAGTACATATATAGGCGTCATACGTAGTAGAAAAGCACAGCGTGTCTTTTATTTTTTAACGTTCTTGACCATGAAACTGGAAATTGTATTGTATTTATGATGTAATGTTGAATGTTGGAAAGTCACACGGCGAACAGTATGCGGGTGAAAATTTTCTCCCTCTCTCTTTCTCTTTTCCTCTCATGTGGAGGTCTTTAAATCATGTAGACGTAATATTATTATGGTTTTATTGAAACATGAGACTTGAGAGAAAGGAAACTATAATATATTAGGTATTATATCTACATATACATACTATTACATGGACACAGATGAAATATGAAACGGAAAGAGCAAATGAAAGATTTATACTGCTTCCTTCTAGTTGCTAGCTTCTAGTTCCAGCTACTTTTTCCCGTCACATATACATGTATACTTTCACCTTTACCTTGAGCCTTGAGTATTTTTACACTTGATGAATTATTATTGAAGGAGAATTTTGTCAGGTGAAGTAAATTCCTTCTGGAGATTCCTTGAAAATGTGCACTAGGGTGTAAGAGTAAAGAGTAGGAACAAAAGTCAGTCAGTCAGTTTCAGTTGTCCAGTCTCCAGTCTTTATTCTGTATCAAACAACTCAAGTAGGAAGTTCAAAGAAAACAAAATCTCTCTCATTCTCTTACTTTCTCTCTCTTTCTCTTCAGTGTGAAGTTATTATTATTGTGGTGGTATTTTGAGTGTTGAGTGATCGCTACAAATAATACTTCAAAGAATCAACAAAATTAATATTTCACTGTATGGTGAAAGTTTTGAGAAAAACATCATTCCTTGTGATTTGTGATACACCTTTTGGTTGAGATTTATAAAAAATATTCATTTTAGAACTGTGTACTTTGCTTTTAAAAAAGAATATCTAATTATATTTTGTACATAATATAATAGGTAATAGGTAGTCGGTAGTCGTAAAGACACAATCAAAAAGGAAATAAATAAAATAATATTGTATTGTTTGAGTTATTGTTGTCTAGCTGAGCTGGTTGGTTTGTTCTTTTTTGTCTCGGTTGTGGGGGTGTACAAACTAATTGTGTCTTGTTATCTATATTCACACAATACTACACCAGATCAGTAACAAACGCTTTATTACATAATCCAGTTTCAACAATAACGCAACTAATAAGGCGTGAAAGAATGAATTGATTGTTGTGCTGTGATGCTGAGTCACCTTTACAAGTTTTCATCATCATAATATTATCGAGTTTGTTTAGTAACCTTAAGATAGAAAATCCATTTTTATATTTTATATTATTGACCATACGAGACAACAATAATATTACTTTTACTAATGAAATTGGGGGAAAAGTCTGTTCATATTTGTTTCTTGCTGTGATGTTTTTGAAGATGAAAGACATAATATTATACAAGTCTAAAATTTTGATAGTTTGAATTTAAAAAGTCATATATTATATTATACATTTTTGTATAGTGATACAAGTGATAGAATAGCAAACCTTTTGTAAATTAAAAGCTATCCAAAAACCCGAGGTGTTATACATACATATATTATATTATATGTGTTAGGTTTCTTCCTTACTTTTTCTTTTGTGTGTCCATCCATGGACATTGTTGAACTACTTGGTCCTTATAACAAGAACAGTTGGAGGTTTTGAGATGTGTCTTTGTAGTGTTCATCGTGTTTTATTATAATATGTACACATGTAATTAATGTAAGAAAAATAAAGTGTACATATTGTATTTCTGTAATCTCAGCATCATCGTCACACTGAGAAAGAGAGAAAGGTAGATACAAGGAGAGAGAGAGAGAGAGAGAGAGATTGACGAAGAAGACGGCAAACTAAATCTTTTTAGTAGATCGTGTGCCCATAATATAATGATGATGATGACGACAACGACGGTGAAGAAGTAACTCTTCACTGATAATAAGAAGAATAACAAAAAACGCTGCCATGAGCTATGCAGTTTTATAGAGGGAGAAGTCTATAGAAGGAAAAAGAATACATACAAGTAGAACGAAACTCCGTTATTAGTATTATAAATGTGATTCAATGGATTCTGTGTGAGCGTATTGTTGTACATTATTATACATTATACTACGTAATATATATTATAGGATTTGCGTATGTGTGTGTGGGTGTCAGTCCAAAATTTTTATCATATGTACACAACAGCAACAAATAATATTATAAGAAACATCTAGTTTCTAGTTCACGTATGCACTACATACAATATAAACGACAAGAAAGGAGTGAAAGAATCTCTATAATAATATTTTACTCTCAATCCTAGTAATTTACACATGTATACTAGAAAGATACAGAGAGAAACCAGTGATAACTAACCTTATAACTTATAACATTACATGGATGTATATGTTTAGTGTATATGTATAGATATCAGAAAACAGAGTGGTATACGTAACAAATACGAAGAACTGCTAAATAAGATTATAGAAGAACAACAAGAACAATAGATATATATAAAGCGAAAGAGAGAAAACAGAAAATTTATGGTGTAATTTATGTGTGTATGCTGTCTTGTTATGTAATGTTGGAACTGTCATGTTATAATAATAATATGTAATTACATGCCACTTGGATAGGAAGACACATATAATATACGTCATTTTCATTCTCATTACCTTATAATTAACCATCTTAATCTTAATATTGATATAATATCGTAACAACATTCTTCTATATTATACCTATTGGTTTTGAATTTTGAATAATAATTTAGTTATTCATTATTTACAATAATATACTGTAATTGTACAACCAATTTACTAAATGGACACGCAAAAAATGGATTGGTGTTCATATCCAGATTTGACACCAAATTTACCAAAATATAATGAAGATTCATATTTTTATGAATATGATCTTGAAAGGAAAATAGAAAGAAATAAAGCACGTTTAGTAGAGAGAATTACTAGAGATGACAATTATTTGGTAGATAGTCTGACAAATTTGGTATCCCATCGTGGAAATGAGGATGACTATTTTAATGAATATGAAAAGTGTAAAAGAAATAACAACTACAACGACACTAACAAGAGGGGAATGACCAAGACTTCTTATTCAACAGTATCCACTAACAAGTGTGATTGTAGATGTTGTGCAATGAGATGTAATTGTCACTCTGAATTATTTCCAGAAGATAACAAGAAAAACAAGAAACCAGCCATGGCTGTTAATGTTTATGCTACGAATGTCACCTCGGACAATCTCAGTCGACATGATATGCTCAACTGGGTAAACGGTTGTTTGGAATCCAATTTCACAAAAATTGAAGAGCTATGTTCCGGTGCGGCTTATTGTCAGTTTATGGACATGCTTTTTCCTGGTATGAATATTTTAACCCACATTATTATATTTTATTGGAGTTATTTAATACATTGTTGACTAATTGGTCGATTCAACAAAATATTAAAGTATATGATTTGTTTTATTCGTTATATTATTTATAGGAAGCGTCCCTTTGAAAAAAGTAAAATTTCAAACCAAACTCGAACATGAGTTTATTCAAAATTTTAAAGGTAAAGTTACAAACAAATATATCATGTATTACATAGAAAGAAACATCCATATATTACAGAGTATACTTCATGCATATATGTATCTATGTATTTCAGCATTATTAATGACATTTCGTATAGAATTAAACAAAATCGACTTAATTATTCGTAAATCCTTTAATTTTTTCATATTTTGTTTTTGTGTTACAGTTTTACAAGCATCATTTAAAAAGATGGAAGTTGAAAAAGTAATTCCAGTGGACAAATTAGTTAAAGGAAGATTCCAAGATAATTTTGAATTTGTGCAATGGTTCAAAAAATTTTTTGATGCCAACTACAAAGGCGATCCTTACAATGCAATGGATGCTAGAGGAGGCTTACCGTTGGGTGGGTCACCTGGTCAACCTGGAAAACCAATGCATCGTGTTGCTCCTACCACCCAAATTGCCGCCCGTAAACCACAACCACCATTAGGAGGAGTAAGAAATAATAATAATGGTGCAATGGTACGACCTCAACCTGCTGCTGCACCTCGTAGTGTCCTCGCAAATCCTCACCGGGCTTCGATGAACAATTCTCAAATTGAAGAATTATCAGCTCAGGTAACTTAACCATAATAATATAATATATTACTATTTAAGTTGTGTAAAGAGATGCATCCTTTTTTGTCTCAAGTTTCTTTTGCTTTTTTTGGGTAAAATATATTATATGTATAGATGAAAATGAGTTTCATTTTAAATTTCCATATATCATATGTATGATGATGACTAATATTGTTTTTTTGTTGTGGTTTTTGTGTCTAATAAATAGTTAGCAGATACAAAGTTGAGTTTGGAAGGACTTGAAAAGGAACGAGATTTCTACTTTGGTAAATTACGAGATATAGAAGTTTATTGTCAAGAGCAAGAGGGTGTTGAAACCAATGCTGTCCTTCAAAAAATTCTTGATATCCTGTACGCCACCGAGGTACAACCCCATGACAATTTAGTAAATGCCAATTATTTCGGGTCTTGGGGTATCCTAAGGCTTTTATTATTTTTTCTTTTCTTTATTAATTCATTAATTTATTTACACCTTTATTTTAAAACAACATACATAACAGCAACCACTACTGTAATATTCTTTTATAACTTTGTTACTTACATCATTTGTTATATTACGTACTTTTGTTTTTACCCATTAATTTCATTTACTTTATTATTAAAACAAATTAATTAAGCTTTGTTATTCTTTTGTCATGAACAACATGATACTGTGAATATGTCTATAATTTTTAGCTATTTAGAACTTTTGAATACGAGTTCGGTTCCCGTTAAACGCATTTTTGTCAACTATACTTTGTAAATGGTTTAAGCTTATTTTTTGAGATAACATTCAACTCAACTGAATTCAAGAATATGAAAAGAATTTTTAAAAATTGAAAAATTGAAAACGTGTTGACAAAAAATGCTAATTTTTCTAGATTATACCAACTCGCGTTCAAATGTTTTTAATTGCCAAAATGTATGGACAATATCACATTTATGCACGGATAACAGCATTTTTTTTTACAATGAAATGACTAATAGAATTAAAAGATACATTTAAAAATTAATAATAATAATAATAATAGTAGTCATTATTATTATTGGATGAATATAGTAGTTTATGCGTGTATGAGTTATGTATTGTTTTATTATGCATGCTATTGTGATAAATTGTGCAGAATATAATAATTAATATATTATTATGATTTTTGTTTCAATTTTTTTCAAATTTAATTATTTATTTATTATAGGATGGATTTGCTGCCCCTGAAGATAATGAAATACAACCTACCGGAGATGGTGATGATTTAGACGAGTACTGAAGCAGAAATAAATTTTCTTATTGCGTAAATATATATATACATACTTACATATTCATTCATTAAAAAAATTTCATCGACACAATATCCGTTCAGCATCAAAGGAAAGGAACAGAACGAAAATCAAAAAAAAAGAAAAGAAAAAAAATGCAAAGAATGAAAACCTTTGTGTGTAATAATATATAAATTATACACTATCATCATATTTGCCGTTATTATTGCTAAGTATGCATATACACTTAGAATAAATATGATATCAAATTTTAATCAAATTATTGTTATAATATGCCACTATATTATATATTAAATATTATATTAATGAAAACTGATAATACGCTATTTATTATTTGGTTGACTATATTGACCAAATAAACACCTATAGATAAATTTGAAGTCGAAGGCTCAGCTGTGTATAATTTTTAAAAAATGCAAAAACGAAAGAAAAGAATCCATTTATTACAAGATGATGATTATTCTTGAAGCAAATAATTATATATTATGCAAGAGTTGAATTTTAAAGCAACACAATAATAATAAATTATACTAATTTCATATAAAAAAAACACTTGTATTATTAACGAAAGCAAGAAAAAAGATATATATATATTTGATTTATTCTCTTAATTTAAATACATTCATATATATATGAATAAAAATCAAATTGTTTTTGCTAAATTTTGAAACATAAACTTTTGTTTTGGCTTATCTTCTTCTTTCTTTCTTTTTTTACTTATTACTAATGCAAATCCATTATGAAATTTTCGTTTCATATCCATAATTTTCGCATACATAAGTCTATTTTATGTAAATTTGTCCATGACAGAGTGTATCATAATATTTATAACAATAATTATTATAATATAATATTTTGTCTAGTTTTCATCGTAATAATATATTCTTCTGTTTGGGGGAAAAAAAATATACGTCAAATCATAGATCATAGAAACCAAAAATATGTAGGATAAAATGCATGCTGTTTGTATAATATAACATGTTCACATCCTAACATATGCCTTAAACAATTACAATAATATAATATTAGTTTCTTTTCTTGATGATACAATTGTTTTTTTTATAGTTTACAAACTAGGTTTGATATTTCAGTTTGTTTCATATATTCTTATAATAATATTATGTGATCTGGAATTCCTAGAGTCCGGGAAAAGAACTAAAAGGCCACAAGAGAGAGAAAATTGGCAATGAAAATTTTATAAGATAACACTGGAAAAGATCACTTTTGCTATATATATATATAACAAAAAAAAACATGGAAAGTTAAATTTTTCAACTGGTATCTTCATGTTTGTCTCATCTTGCACTATAATATTTTAATGTTTGTTGGGGTTACAGTTCTATCTTCAATCTGCCTATCTAATCCTAAGAGAAAATGTAAATGACAACTGAAAATAATTTAATTACTTCTGCTGTGTACATTAAAGTTTCATAATCTTATTTGAACCTTAATTTGAAATGTTGAACTATAATAATTCTATGCAAAATAACAGGATGTTTTTTTAGGACCGAACTTTTTAGTTTTAAAGCAAACACATATATATATATATCTGTATTCTGTTAAGTATAAATACGATAGGTGAATGAAGTATTTAAATTTCTAATACATTATTTTCTCATTGCTTTAGTTCTTTTGTAGTAATACTCAGTACTATGTGTTAAACGTTTCATAAAAATAATTTCTATTTAATACAATATTGAGGGTTATTATTATACTGTTTAAACCTTGTTTCGAAAGTACACTGTGACAAAAACAAACTAAATATTAAAAAAAAAACGGAACAAAAAAAAAACTTAAAACACACTATTATAACATAAAATATTTGACTGAGAACAAGATCCATACAAATTATAGTATTCCGCATATAACATGCCAGTCATCTGGACACAGTAATATTAGTAATAATAATTAATAACTAATACAGAATGTATATATACGTAGTATATAATTGTAACAATCATTATATGTAATAAACTTTTGGGAGTAAAAAATAGGGAAAGTATAATGTTCTAGTGTATATTATGTTATTATTATTATACATGTAGATACATGTATCTTTTTGCTATAATATAAATGTATGTCTTCTAACAAATTATAGCTCGTAGTATGTAGTAGTAGTAGTATAACATTATACATTATTTTTACAAATAATAGATGTATAATGCATTATTTAAATGTATAAGAGAGGTAGCATAATAATAATGGTACATCTTCTTTTCTCTCTTAAAATATTTAATATTAGATTATTATGTATTGATGTATAATATATATTTTACGTACTAATGATAATAATAATTATTATTTATTTATATATTATCCATTTGTAGTACGTCGAATGTCATAAAGTTCCGCAAGACCTTCATGTTTTGCTAAGGTAAATCGGTAGTCTTGTTCAGTTGGGGGTGGAGAAAGACGAAGGATGGGACCAACAAGGGAGGTAGAACAAAAACCATCGGGTAATTCTGCTGCTAGATCATCCTCTTCCCCTACTTCAATTTCATTACAAGATTCAGCTACAGGGACTACAGTTTGTTCAGCTCCTACTACTACTTCAGTTACTTCAGAAGTAGGCACTTGATCAGCTGGAACAAGGGTAATTCCTTCTGCTGAGGTTGTTGTAGCAGTAGAGGAAGTAGTGGTTGTTGTTGTAGAGATGGATATAAGAGGTTCATGTTCATGTTTTCTACTTTCTAACCATGTTTTATAATTATTAGGAAAATCTATAATTACACCAGGTGCTTCTAATTCAGGATTAACAAAATAGGTAATGATGGGTTCTTTAGGTGCCTTCATAACAATCTTGTACTTGGTTGATTCTCCAGGCTATATTTAGTAACAATAATAATAATAATAATATAAAAGAAAACAAAAAATAAATTAGTAAATATAAATGTGTGTACTAATCTGTAAATGATTCAAAATATATGTGTATGTACACATGTTATCATCATCATCATTTAATAAATAATCAGAATGCTATAGTATTATTATACTTACTTTTTCAATAATTGGACATTCCATTGTACACAGTTTTGGACGTTTGATTGCTAATATAGTCTGATCTTCAAAAGATTCGGTTATATCTTCTTGTTTTAAGTATGCATATTTCATATTACTTGGTTCTTCTGTAATATTCTTTAAACTTTGTTCCAACCACTAGTTTATGTAATATAAAGAGAGGGGGAAAACACAACAAAACACAAAAATATTATAATACTTTGGTTAGTTTATATTTTATGTTATCTTGATTTTATGTGTATCACATATCACACGTTTCTACTGTACACACACGTTAATATTATTATACACGTATAGTTCAGTATCATGGTAAATGTGCATATATGTATCACACAAAACAAAATGTAAAAAAAAAAAAACAATATAATATATTTTATTATTTTTTATTATACTTGACGATGTTGATCCATATCCTTTTCAATTTTATCCAGTCTTCTAACTTCATCTTTGAGTCTTTCAACTCTAGCAACAAATTCTTCTGTATTAGTTCCAGGACTGGCACCCCTTTAGATTGATCAGAAAAACACACACACATAGATTATTACATTACACATAACATCTACCAGCATACGCAACAAAAAATAATACTTGTATAACATAACAGATCATTCATAAATCATAAATAACATAATAATAATACTAAGTATTAAAAGTCAATAAAAGAATACAACATACTTCCATTGAATGGCATTTTTGGTCTTCTTTTCAATCAACCCAATCCCCTCCAAAACATTTGTAATATCATAAATTCGTCTTTTTTGTCGTACAGCCAAAGTATCAGCAGCCTATTTATAAAATATTATTATATAATTTGAATTAATAACAATGATTAAATGACATATTCCAAGCCAGTCCAATCTATACTTTTATGATAATCAAACATTCTTTTTCAACATGTATTATCCAGTTTGGTCATTAACATTTTCATTTAACTAAATTATGTTCAATATAAAAAATTTCATTATTTTTATTTCAAATTCAAATGACGCACTCCCAAGCTTTCCGCTCCGTCTTTGGCATCAATTTCAATCGGGTCCGGATAAAATAATCCCGGTCACAATAATATACTTATAATAGTTTGTTGTCATTACCTCTTTAAGGTCAAGAACTCCATCCTTTGCTTTTTGAAGAAGCCCCACAAATCGGGTGGTCAAAAGTCCTAAAGATTTTTCATATCGACTTCCTGGGGTACCGGAATTATTTTGAGCGTCCGCCATTTTCAGAATCTCATTCTGTGGTATCATTTTGACTAATGTACTTGTAGTACAATTGTGTAGGAATGACAAAAAAAAATAACCAAAGATCAAAAAGAGAGGGATACACACAATTACAATTTCTGCAATTAAATCACAACAACACACTCAATACAGTCTTTCTTGGTCATCAAAATATGATGTAATGCTGATGCTTGTTATTAAATTTTGATGCATATAAACCAAAAGGATTCAAAATTTTCAAAATATAAACTGTTTTTCATGGGAAGCTTGCTACAACTTGCTATATTTTTTGGCTAAACTGAAACTATTTCACGCGAACAAAAAATTTTTGCCGCTAGGGGACTTACGCACCACTTTCAAATTTTATATATACTTTTTTTTTTTTTTTTTGAAGTCGATGGTCGATGAGAAAAAAAATAGTTGATTGCGAAAGAGACTATAAAATGTCATTTAACTCTTCAGCACATTTGAAGAGTTTTTAATTGTGTGTGAAATTAAAGAATTAGAAAGTGCATATTCATTCCTTTGGATTTCTTATAATTATATGTGTATTAAGTATTAAGTATTAATCGTCGTACTTATTTACTTCTTTGACTTCCCTCTCTGCTGTAGACATTTAGTAAACAAGATAGTTAACTATCCTCAAATATACATAATAATATGAATGGTATTCCAATGAAACCTTGGGAAATATTAGGAGCAAATTCTATTGATTCATACAATACAAACCCAAATAGTATCAATTCTAATATTATTGTTACGTAAGTCTTTTAAAATACAACAACAATAGCACCATTACTTATTATTATTATTATTACATAAAACACTAGTTGAGATTGTAACGACTTTATTTGTAAAAAACAAAAAACCTAAATAGCCTAGTTGTATAGCTCAAGGTCATTGATGACACAATTGTATTGTTGTTAATATGTATACTGCGTAAAATATGTATTCTAAGTTCTTTCACCATTCACCATACTTTTAACTTTTACTACACTGCAATGTTTGATCGAGTATTGTTTTTGTTTTTTATGTATTATTTCTACTTTGTATCACAAATTATAATAAATTACGAGGCCTAAAACATACATATGTATTTTATGTATAATATAATTTTGATAATTGTTATATCTTTCTTATCTTTTTCTAGTGATCGACTTCATAGTTCTCCTATTCCATTTCCAGGCTCAGGTGGTGGTTCAATAATAATGTCAACAAATAATAATATGAATACTACTGGAATTGGTGGTGCTTCTCCATCTACTTCCTCCGCTGCACCTCCTCTCCCACCTAGACCAGGTCAAACAAGACCTTTGTATTCAGCAACAAATTCCTCAATGTATTCACCTTATAATAGATTTGGTGCATCTAGTTACATGAGTCCATATACTTCCTCATATGGTTCATATGGAGGTGGCGGCTATTCCCCATATGGGGGAAGTATGTATGGTAGTAGACTTGGTGGTGGAATGTATGGTTCTGGATATGGAATGCCTGGTATGCCTGGAATGGTTGGTGGAATGAATGGACCGGATGGACAACCTAATTTTTTGCAATTAGCTGAAGAATCTTCAGCAAGTGCTTTTCAATCTATAGAGTCATTTGTGAGTGCTTTTGGTTCCATAAGTGCAATGTTAGAATCCACATTTCATGCTGTCTATTCATCATTCCGTGCTGTCATTGGTGTAGCAGATCATATGGGAAGACTCAAACACTTTTTGTCAGCAATGGCTGTTTTTAGATTTTTAAGATGGGTTGCACGGAGATTTTTATATTTACTTGGTAAGATTGTTATAATTTCATCCAATATGCCATTTAATTAAATTACTTTATCTATATTATGTTTGTGTACACATGTTACTTATATTATATATATTATATATATTATTCATACACATACTATAAACTATAAACTATAAACCATGTTTACACATATTATGTATTGACGTATTGTGTATAATATTATTATAGGCATCTCAAAAGTTAAACCTGAAGTTATCGAGTCCCTATGGAGTAGTCTTTCTGGTGCACCTGGCTCTACTAGTGATGATAGAGAAAATTGGGAGAGTGAACTTGAAGCTAATGCTAAAGGATCATCATGGCCAATTTTCATGTTTCTCAGTTTTATCCTAGCTGGGCCATATCTTATGTGGAAATTAATGTCATCACTTAATCTAAGAGCTAATCCAAAAGGTAATAATAAATACTTCATCATATCATAATCTTACAGAAACTGTGGTGATTAAAAAAAATCTATGATTGTATAATAAGCAATAAGCATGCATACGTAGTACATATTATTACGTATATATATATACAGATTAACATAATCAATTTGCTTATACTTGAACTCATTTCATTATTGATTATTAATTATTAATGGGTTTTCTTTTCTCCTTTCTTTATAAAAAAAATTAAAACAGTGAATAAAGGTTGGGCTACTGGTGAAAGTGACCATTTCCTTGCTGTTGCTCAATATGATTTTGAAGGAATGGCTGATAGAGAACTTAAATTTCAAGCTGGACAAAAAATTCGATTAGCTCCAGCTGCTAGTCAACCACCAAATGTTAAAGGATGGGTTTTAGGTTCCGATGGTGTCAAAATTGGTCTTGTTCCAACAAATTATATTAAAATACTTGGAAAAAAAGCAGGAGCTACACCTTCTAATGATAATCCTACTACTAGTAGTAGTAGTACAATCATTGCTAATGATGACGATAGTATTAGTTTCAATAGCACTTTTCCACCGGTTACTTCTAATCCTATTTCATTTAGTAGTAGTAGTAATACAAATGATCTCAGCAATTTAGGTCCACGATCATTTCCATTACCTCCCAATCTTTCTTCTCATAATAAAAATTCAGCATCATCATCATCTTCTTCTTCAGCATTTAATACTCAATCACCACAACAAATAGACCAAGCTTCTCCTGTATTAGTTTCTAATAAAATACCAGAGGAAACTTGTCCCACTAATACTAATCAAGACTATAATGATGTTGTAGAGGAAACTCCAAATATAGTTGTAACACCACCTTCAGAAAATAATGAAACCTCCTCCACTTCAAATGAATAAAATTTAAACGGTGTATAATAATAATAATATAACATGTATTAATTTTTAAAATCTTAAGTCCTAATAATTATTCAAGTCTGTCTTTAAAAGAGTCTATAAAGAATTTAATGTACATAATTATTAATATATTTTATGAAGACGCAAAGAAACCTTATGATTATACACAGTATAATGTATTTTACCCATAATATATTATATTATATACGTAATAATATAATATTATCCATGTTTATTTTTTACAGTATATTATGGGAATACATAAAAAGTTAAAACGATGACTGTTATTTCCAGAATATTATTATAAAATACAAGTTACATGTCGTAAGTCACAACAGTATATAAATATACATATATATGCTAATTATTATATATCGCTCAAGACATTTTGTATTTTACTTTAAACTTTAAACACATTACATATTTTATGTTGATTTTCGGTATATTATTATTAAGGCGAGTCAATCTAGGCTCCAAATAGTTTTTTCGACTTCGTGATTTCCTTGAAAGTATAGCGCGAGTTGTGCTA
>JAQGBH010005379.1:0-14479 GCA_034698265.1 Sminthurinus aureus | reverse complement strand
GTTTAAACCATTTATGCCAGGTGGCCCGTCCAAAACTGGTTTAAACCGTCTGAAATGGACGAAACTGTCCGAAACTGCGCCCGTGTGTGTATATAACGTCTCACATAGCATCAAAACTTTCAAACGGCGTCAGAGTGTTGCAGCTTTTTACATATAATTTTTTAACTTTTACAATTTAAAATATCAAGAATTTATGTATTTTAAAATTAAATTAGCATGTCATTCATGTTTTAAAGATTATAATACCAAAGATGGTTAAACTTTGTACATTTGATACCAAAATAGAATTTTTTGCGTGTTGAAATTAATTGAAATTATTTGGAAATCTTTTAGCATTTTAATTATTATAATTTTTTATCAGCTTATAAGTCCTTTAAATAATGTGAATTGCTAATATCTATTTGACACTGTTTACTACTCCAACAGAAATGAAGTTAAATAAAATGATAAAACTTGAATAATGATTTTTGTCATTACAATTAACAAAATCTTTTGCATAGTTTGAAACCAAATTAAAATGTGATGAGCTTTTCTGGTTTTCAATAACTAAATGCATTTATTTTACAACTATTTTGGAGATGCCAGGAAAAAGATTGTTTTTGATTAATATTAATCGTTGTAAAATGGACAGAAATAAAATAATGATTAAAGTTAATGTAAAATGAAAAACAAATCGCGAGTTTTACTCCTATTTTTATAGTAAATGTGCTTAATTTATGTTATTTGTGTTCCAAAAATGATTAGAACTTCAATAATATGCCGACTTAATTTTTAAATCCTTAAAATAATCATGTTTTTAAGTATAACAGCTAAAAAATCCCATCGTAAAACATGTTATACTCTGACGCCGGTTAACATTTTTTACGCTGTGTGAAGCGATACTGCACTTGGGTTTTGGACAGTTTCGGCCACTAGTGGCTGAAATAGAGTGGTTAAAACCACGGTTTAAACCAGTTTTGGACAGAGTGGAATAAACCACTTCCGAGCATTGGAAAATTAGTAATTCTTTATCAGAGTACGGGAACAGTAATATCTTTTGCATTTCAGTTCAACATTGTCAATTGTTCTTGGATAATAAGGATAATGATATGCCACATGAAAGAAGATGGAATAGTACAGGACACGAGAAAAGGTTCACAAACTAACAAACACACACATAATATGTAACGTATTATAAACACTTTGAATTTCTTGCCCACTACCACAACATGCCTTTTTGAAACAGCTAGCTAGTTTTGCTCACTCACTCACTGGCTGTTCTACTGGTAGCTGGTAATAGTTGACGTAATAATGATAAAACAAGACGAAGAATGAGTTGAGAAGGAACTGTTTTCAAATTATATGATTATTGTTCTTGTTATTGTGTTTATATTTATGAGATCTAGAAACTCGTCAGTAGCTGTCTCTCCTTTTGCACCATCTCAAAAACTCTGGCAGTTTTAATACTTAAAACTTTTTACTTTTCCACTTTGACACTGACAAAAGGCACTTGGACGCGGAATACTGAATCTACAGACTACTGATGATGATGAGTCCAAAGTTAAAACATGTGAAGACGTCGAATCTTGAATCAAAGCGAATGCAAAATTATCTGCGTTCCCTGTACACTACGACTAGCATATAGAAGTAGGAACAAGAAGTATTGGAAGATGCACAAAATACAACTACTGACTCAGATGATGATTCTTGCACCACACAAAAGGCAAGACAAGACAACAAGAGAAGAGAAGCGAAAAGACAGTAGTAGTGGCAGCAGCAGCAAGTATATACACAAAGATTCAAAGATGATGATTCACAGAGAGACTCATGTGTGCGTCTCAATGTGCATAATAGACTAATAAAATGTGAGAGTTGGCTAGCATTTCCCTTACTACTTGTTCTTTCTTTCGCTTGTTTCTCCTGACAATACAAATACGATGAAGATGTTTTGTTGTTGTTGTTGTTGTTGTTAATGTAAAAAAAGCGAGAAAGAAGGAAAGAAGTAACCTATATATCTCTAATATTTGTCGACAGTTCCTGTGAGACTAGAGTTTTTGTAGTAAGTAAGTGAGTTAGTTAGTGAACTAGTTAGGTTTCTGCAGTTGGAGCATAGAGATAGATACAACTTATCTTTGGATAGAATGGTCGTGGTCTTAGCAATATTATAATATAATATAATATAGAATAGATAAGCTCCAACAGATTTTTTTCATCTCTCTCTCTCTCTCTCTCTCCTGTTTTCAATCTTATTCCTATCTTCATCTAAAATCCATTGACTCTTTTCTCTCACTCTCTGTTTTTACAAGTACACATATTTGCATGTGTTTAGGATTTAGCTAGTAGTTTGAACCTGTGTACGGTTTACTGTGCATTCTACATTCTACAAATTACACATGAGGTTTTCCTTGCAACTGCAAACTGCACGTAACATAATATAATATTCGATATATTGCCAAAAGACAGAGTGAAGAATGGAGCAAAAAAACGCATGTGTTTTATATATTTTGGAAAACTCAATACATGAAATTGTGTGTAGTCCTCTACTTGTTTATCTCTCAAGAAATAATGTATAGCACTTAGGTTTTTACATCTATAAACTCTCAAGAGTATAATAAATGTATATGAGTTAAAACAACATATTTTTCACAACGTCTATCTCCAATATAAAACTTGCATATGCAGGAGCACAGAGAACTCAACACTACAGACTACAGGCACCTTCCATCATGCTTCTGTGTGCATTTTATGCATATCCCATGTATTATAATATGTAGAATGTAGACTCATCATGAGTATTTGAGATATAGCAAACAGCAGATTTAGTGGTATGAAAATGTTGCAAATTGCTAATGAATGAATCAAGGAATGAATGAATAAATGAATGAGCGTGGAGATGGACATGGAAAAAAGGGAAAAGGAAAGGGGAAGATTTGCAAACGTTTGAACAAGGATAAAAAATGTTACACGAGTTTAGAATCACAGCAAGCACAAGATGGAGTTTCCTTTCCTCTTTCCTCTCCACATCCACATACAAATCAAATCACTCATTCCTACAATATTAATGACCCATGTTCACTTTCAATCCACGACATGGAAAAAGTAACAAGATGAAGCATTAAATGAAACATTGAATTTTTATTATGCATCTACACTCCATGCATTTTATACTCATAAACAAATTTTAAGTTGCTATTCCATAAAAAAAAGAATAATAATTATTGAGCAATGGAGCTGCAGTTTTCAAGTAGTTTCAAATTTCAAATTTGCATTCACGTTTTTTTTTTTTGCACATGAATTCAATACTATTTACCACATCAACAGTACGTTCATCCCTATCCAAACAAACAAACAGAAAACATGTAGAGACTCACCGGGCTGCCTTAAGATACAGTTGTATTACATCCACAATCGACATTTGGCAGCTCTTCAAGTCAAATGTCGAATGGACAAATCATCAATACCTTTTCTGTAACCTCTATTGATTATTTACGTATGCACACATCATCATCATCGTCATGATCTATAATCACGGATTGGAGCGACCAGATTTTTCTCTCCTAATTATAGTGATTATTAAATTATCATTCTCACTCCATGAAATCATGTATTAGAATCAACTTAAGGAATCCGGATAATAAATATTGTATAAAATAATCTACACCACAACAAACATGTCAATATCAATAACGTTTATTCTTTACACTTTACACTATAATATTATAGCATATAACATGGAAATAATAATTTGTCTCGTTATGTATATATCCGTGTAGTTACAAGTCGCCTCACTATTCCAAATTTCAAGCATACCAAGACGATTACGTGACTTTTCTCTTTGGTATAATGGACTTGCCGTTGGTTATTTATTAGCCCTTAGTAACAGCTAACTAGCTTAATGCGCCTCGAGAATTAAAAAGTAAACCCAATCGAAAAAAAAACTATTCTTTTGGCTTGTTATTCTTGTTGTAGAAAGTTAATGTCGGAATATTTATATGTAGCGAATTGTGTAAGAAAAGTATCAAAAGGAAACAGTAAATAAACATTCAATTAAACTTTGCACCATCTATTATTTTTATGTTACACTATAATAATTTCTTTTTCAACTAATTCACGGATCAAAAGATTTATTGATACCTTAAATCTCAAGTTAAAAATAGTATAATATTCTAGGCCTGTTACTTTTTTAAATTGTTATATTGGAAATTGAACATCCGTTTGTTTACATACTAAATCCGAGATTTGGTACACGGTACCAGTATAAAGTATAATGTGTAGGAATTTTATATTATTATTGGGACTGATCAATAAAAACTAGTCAAGTTGTTCATTTGTGTGTTCACAAAACCATCTAATTACAAAATGACATGGAACTTTCCATTAGAATATCTGCGCAAAATAACCTCTGGAATAAGATTAAGCTAATCTTAATTATATTTTAATGTTCTGTGGAAGCTGACTCATCTAGTGCACATGCAGATAGAATGTCATGTAACGATGTGACGTCTGACCGATTCCAACTTATCAACAAACATTGCTTGAAGTTTCTCGGCTGCTCTCTCCTACCGAAATCATGTGACATACTTCACAATCATTAAATAAAGTCGTGTAACTGGAGGCGACACATTTAAAACATTTTTTTTCTACGAAAAGGTTTCACAAAGTATCAAAACGAGCGTACTGAAGGTAAAAAAAAATATTCAATATAATATCATGGACATTTACTAAAAACAGAGTTGATGTAGAACAACATGTATTAAAATTCAGAGCACGAAGCAAGGCAAACCCACAACATTTAGCTGTTATACACTAAATATTAAAAACCACCTCACAAACTTGGACTTGGTTCTTTAACCAGAAAGTATTACCAAGTGAATGAAGCTGATCATGTTCTATGCAGTTTTCCATATGTCCGTAATCCGTAATACGCTCGTACCTATGCATTACAATATGTATCAGCGTTATTATCAATATCTATAGATATTTTGTTATCCACAAATTATTATTAACGACTCCTGTTTATCAAAACAAATGTGTCATTCTTTTAGATTTGGAACACATTGATAAAGTAGCTATTATTTATTATTTCTGATATAGACTCAAGACTCAAAAGAAAACATATTCGGACTTACAGTTACAATGATCAAGTTGAAACTCGCCATCATAATTATTATTATTATTATTATTATTTTTCTCCATCCAGTCAATATCACCAACAACACTATCACAAATCATTTTATCAGTATTCATTTTCCCTTTTCTGCTTTTTCCTTTTTCACTAGAAACTATGAAACTATTCCTTTTATCCTTTACCAACTCGTGTAGCAAGTTGATTTATGAATAATGTAATTAAATAAAACAATAAAACACAATGTAATAATTAGATACAAATCAGATTCAAGTATTTTTGTATTAAAAATTCTTTTCTTTTTTTGTATAATAATATAATCTTGTTTTTGTATCTTGTTTGAATCACTTCAAAATCTTAATATAGTATTTAAATCACTATCAGCTGGTTACGCTGATATTTTATTAGTAGGAAGGAAAAGAAACTGATTTAGAAAGCAAAACAGCAGTAGGACTTTTTTTTCAAAAAATATCCATCCCAATATTAAAATATTTGATGTAATTGTTTTTGACTGTGTTCTTCTTCTGTATTCCTTGAAGAAATTTAATCCCTTTGAATCAAATTGAACATTGAACTTGTAAAAAGACAAGACTGAATGCGGATCTTATTTCACACAGCGCGTGAGAGGTGCATGGATGCAGGCAGAAATCATGTACTAGCAACTAGTATCTAATATTCAGTACACAGTACACAGTGTGCAGTACAGAGGCAATAATAATACATGATAATCTATCCATCTGCCTATCTATAACTATAAATGTACGTATTTTTCTTTCTTTTTTTATTTGAAAAGGTGAAAAAAAGGTAAAGAAAGAAGCTATGCTTAAAGTCTTTATAATATCTATATATGCTCTACTATTAATATTAATGGTGGATACTTACTTACATATCTATATGCACAATCTGCAGTACACTATGAACTCTCTTTCTCTCTCTAATTATGTTCATCTGCAGCCAAGTTCACTTATTCCTCTTCTCCTTTTTCTGCTATATTTATACAGAATTCACTGGACGTTTCACTACGGAGAGCATCCGCGTCAGCGATTCACTCGAGAGACACTTTAAATTATTACTCAAGCTTGAAGGATCTAGATTATAAAAAAAGAATAAGCTAACTTGTTCACTCAGTCAGTATTCACTCTTTGCAATCTATTGCAAATACATATCTTCGTTACGGTTATGGAACGAGAACGCCTTGGTTTGGTTTAAGTTTTTGTGGATGAAAATGTGAAGCATCTTCCTTGCACAGGATCGTCATTATATTCTGCAGTATTTTCTTCCTTCTTTTTCAATTCTTTTTATGATACATATTTAACAACATGATTTTGTGATCTGATCATTTCTCAAAAATTCACATCTACACTCCAAAAGGAAAAAGCAAAAAACAATAAAAAAAGGATAATACTTGGTAATATGGAACTTTTTCTATGATCTCTGATATAGATACATAATATTTTGTACTTGGGTCTGCATAAAATACAGAGAGGAAAAGAGATTGTTACAACGAGTACCTAGATAAATACATAATTATTGTCAAACTCTAGTCATACTTCTTTCTTGCCGCTGTAATACTATTCTATAGTCATAATAATAATAATAATAATAATAATGACATGCTCTCGTTTTGCTCTACAAGTGTCTACAAGCGGCTGCTACAGCATTGAACTGTCCTTGATAATGTATGATAATGATGATGATGATATTATTATTATTATGGTTATTTAGTGGAAGCTACCTTTTTAACGCCTGAAAGACAATCAACTGTGTGTATCAAAACATTACTGCAACGTTGAGTTGTGAATGTCATCGTTTACACTAACATCAAATGTAGAAAAGGAACAGCAAGGTGCATCCTTTTTGAACAGGGCGATTTCCTCTGGACACAACAGTTTTTTTTGTTTGGCACAATCACTTTAATTCTGTCCACAAGTTTTGAACTGAATATAAAAATGAATTTGGATCCCGTCTTTTATAGGATAAAATTTATTTTATTTTATAAAACAAAAAGTTTGACAACTCACTTGGTTATTTCCAGCTTGGTACTTGTTAATACACTGTACATTTCTCCTGAAAGCGTAAACGTAAGTTGTTTCTGTTGTACAAAAGAAGGAGACTAACCCCGATTTGGAATTCCAGAGGAATAAAACTTTTTAGTAGCGTATAATATTCACGTACACAGACAATCACATTGAGTACACATAAGTTATAAGTTTGTCAGTAGAATAATAATTTAGTTAAAATCTGTTTTTCCAGTCCAACTGGGATTCGGCACATACTCACTTGTGTGTATTTTGTATTTATTCAGTACACAGTACACAATACAGGAAAACGTAGATACAGATTGAGACACAGAGCCATTCAGATGTAACAGAAGAGAGGCAAGTCAAGAGAGCAAAGGGTGAGGCAGGCTGAAGAAGAAATAAATTTCAAATGGAAATAACGGAGTCTTTGGAATGGTACACTGTACACTGTACACTACAAACTACAAACGCATTTAGATATTTCAAGACTTGCAGATAGGTATATTAAGACCGAAAAAATCCCATATCTTTCATTTTTAGGGTGTTAAGTAACTGAGTTTTGCTTCCAGCTCTCATACCGGCTTTTCCTCCTTTACATACATACTCCCAACTCGTACTATAATACTATTTCTACTACTCGCCTTCTACTTATCACGTACCTTATAATATTATTCTTTACACAGACGAGCTCATGTTTGCAGACAGATGAATGCAGTGCATGGAAGTCTACATGTGTGTAGTCTAGTGATACTATATTATTATTACTCTACATATGCTCACATGTAAATCCTGCTATTCCAACTTCTAACTCTTTGACTCTCTTATATAACATAACATGCACGAATTTATTCTACTCAACTTGAAGACTTGTGAGAGTAGTCAAAGAACCAAAGAAAAATACCAAGAAAATGAACAAGGAGAAAAAGAAGAAGTAGAAAAGATTGGTATAAAAAGGAAACACCTAGAACAAGTACAAACTCTAATACATTGAAGCAAAGTATTCCAATTTAGGCTATATACAGCATCACACATCACACCATACACGACCATCATCACCATGAGAAAAGTGCAGATGCTTCTGCTATACCACACCATATGAGAATATTACATCTTACTTTACATACGTAAAAGTACATAGGAGTAGGAATGGATTACGTATCCCGGCAAATGAATGCTAAACATTATGCTGCTGCTGAGATTATCTAATGAGATATAACTATGTAAATCTGTTAGCGCTGTCTGCACTATAATAATATGTGTGACATGCAGTGCATAGATATATAAATATACCCGTATTGTTCTTTCCACACGACAAAGTAACGCACCAGGAACCAGGAGTAGCACAAGAAGCCTGTTTTATTTCTCACACGTACGTGCATATTTATATTATACTGCTACAAAATACATATAGCAAACTTGTATATAACTTTTTATACGTATGCAAATATGGACCGAGAAAGAATATAAAATATAAATGTTTTAATATAAGTAAAAGAAAAAATAAATAGCATAATATAATCATGGCATATTATTAATACACTACACTTGGTTAAAAGTTAAAAGTCTATGGAAAGAAAGCTCCTTCTTTCAAAATGTTTTGGCAATGTACATAAAAAGTAGATTTTGCATGCACACTATAAACTATAACCAAGATTTAATATCCATGTAGCTATGGTACATGGCAAAAGAGAGGGAGAAAGATGAATTATTTGACATATCTACGATTACTAACTCACTAACTACACGTAAAAAACGGTAATAATTAAATTGGTAAACTACCAAATCGGAACAACGTGTATCATTATTATTATATTGCTTGCCTCGTCCGTATATATATTTTTACTACATATGATCACACACCGAGAGAGACGTATTCATGAACCCTCGACAGCTACGGCTTAAAGGTAAATGGTCTGTACAGTGGATCCTATACAAATGCACATTTAATGTATTTAGTGTAGAATATAGAACATTCATCTGCTCATGTTTGAAACCTTTGAAATGAGACACACGAGTAAATTTCCCGCATCAAAATTCCAAATCAAATTTCTCCTAAAGTTTTTGACCAAATTACTGCCCATGTTTCAGCTGAAATGGTAAGGTCAATCTGCAGAATTTGGCTACAATGTACAGAATTCTGAACACACTGAAAAATGTTTGGGTAATTTTTAAGCCGAAATTCGGGAGCAATAAATCCCGTGGGAATACTGCAAGAAATTTTGATGCGGAGAGTAAAGTTGTAATCGTAAAATCAAGTGATTCATGGGATTCGGTTTCGTTCTACTCTTTAAGAATTTCAAGCTCAACTCATGATAAATCTTCTTGAGGAAACCAGAAGAAGAAGAAGAAGAATAGGATGATGATGATTATGATTGCACATTTAACTTTTATTTCATATCATTTTTATAATATCTTATATTATCAATTATTTTATCTGTTTCGTTCTAATGAGTGGGAGGCAAAGGAGGTGGCAACTCGCATTTATTTCCGTGATAAACACGAACAGTTAGATGTATAATGTATAGTGGCATTTAAAAATTGCATGTCCCTACAAACACACTCGTCTACCTTTTACACACTCACACGATAATGAATTTAGCCGATTTAAAAGAGGGACGTTTTGTATTGTGCTCCCTGTAATGTTTAAAGTATATGTGTGAACTTTCAATTACGAGCGTATAACAATACGACTATTTATTAAACAATACTGATGCTCATGTGTGTGTACATCCAACGAAAGAACAGTTAGATGGAAATATGGCAAAAATATAGCAATCGTAACAATAATAATAACAATAATAATAATATTAATAGGTATTATTATTATTATTATTATGGCATTCACTACATACCTACTTCTGCCATTTTAAAAAACAAAGAATACCAAAACATCAGGCTGTCATTCCTTTCTTCTCATTGACTTAAAGTTTATTTTAGATAGAGAAAAACATAAAATTCAATTGAGATGACAGACTTGCTGTAAAAACAACAGAAACGTATCCATAAACATTAATTAATCCAAAAATGTATCCATGTGGATGTATGTTTTGGGGAAATCAAATGAGTCACCCAATAAAAAGAAGGGAAAACTCAATAAAAGTCATTAACTGGAATAGAAAAAACACCGGAAACTTTATTGAGATTGGATTGAGTATACTTAGAACTATATGAGATATATTATATAGTATTGACTAATACACTACGGACTACATGTGAATGACAACTCTATAAAGTGGAATCATACCACTCTTCTTGATACACGTTTATATAGAATATATATTTTACATGTGTACACTTTGGCCCTCAGGTTTATAAAAAGACAGACATAAGCTGAAGCTGACTGACACAGTAACCGTTTGGAATAAGAAGATTACGTAGTAGAAATAAGAAATAGTATCAAACTATCTAGTGGATAATAAACATGTTTCAATGCATTTTCCATTAAATTTAAGATAATGGGAAAAGAAACTGATACCGGATAGAGGACGATGATAAAGCAGTAACAGAAAAATACAACAACGTGTTTGTGTAAATGTGCATAAATAAGATGTGGTAATAGTGATTAGTGATTGGCAGGTATTATTTATATTATAAAACAAAATACAAAATATTTATAGAGCGTAATGACCTGAACTGACCTGGGACCAATAGAGATTTGTCAATTCGTGAACACTAGTAGTACTTTCCTTGGGGTGAAAGCACCCACGTCGATGGTTTTTTCCGCGTTTTCCCACCTTACATTCCACATTCCTCTCACTCAATGCATTGCAGCATTACTATCGTCCAAAAACATATGTACGCAGATGTACAGTCTGCTTCTTCTTTTTTTTACAAAGTTTTGGGTCAACTAACACGGAATGCTAGGATCCTGTGTGAGTGCCGTCACATTCTCAATAGTCGCGGATTTCTAATGTAGGACTAAAATATTAAGTAATTGTGGTGATGATTAACAATTGGAGGATGGCTATGCAAGTCGGTACTTGCTAAGTTACCCGGTACAAGAGTGAAATTCAGAGCAACTTTGTACAAGATCGGACTGTATTTTATTGAATGCACAAAAGCATGCGCCATATCGATTAATTTATATATATTACAAAAGATCCGACTACACACTCTACCTTGGATACTACAGAGTACACACACGTCGACTTGTACAGTTACACACACCATGTATTTCCAGTATTTTCCCTTTTGTTCAAAGTCAATGTGTATGAATACAGACGAGTAAAAAAAGGAGTAAACTCCGACATTTCTCTTTCAAATGTATATAAACAAAATAATAATGGGAATGAACTACCTGAGACCGACATAGAGAATAGAGAATAGAGAGAAAGATGACAGAAGAATTTGCAAGTACATAGTACATACTCATAGATGTATGCAAACTACCGAGCCACACCAACCATCCGACGTTTAGGCAGTAGGTACATACGTGGGTGTGTGTTTTCCTACTGTACTACAGCCAATTTTCTCATCAATATCAACAAAAACATCAAGAGCAAAAAAGAAAAAAGGAAACCGAACAACCGATATATTATATATTATTGCATGTAAATGTTGTGTACAAGGAAACAAGTGAATTATGAGTTTGACCGCAATACAAAACCGAATAAAAGAAACATTTCTGTCGTTTTTTTTATTCTCGCTTGAGAGCAGATTTACAGCAAGTAGAGAAAAAAAACAAACCAACATGTCAATGTATTTTAAATAAAATGATGATTTTTTTTGTATTATTTTATAGTTAAAAGTCAAGTTCAAAGTACAGTGCAGTCGATGATGGCTGATTCTATTTATACCTTCAATCCAATCTACTAATTTCCTAATAGGGAAAGAAAGGTTCAACCTAATTGAAATCTCCTACAGAAATATAAACATGCATTTGAATTTGCCTTCATTATTATTATTATAGTCGTCCTCTGTCAACCGACGATGTGTGATGATGTGTTTGCTACAGAGGAAACTTTTATGAGACAGGAAATTTTGTATATAGAAATTGACTCTAATCATTTTGATTTGAGTCAGCTTCAAAAATAATGTTACAGTATGTTTCCTCCCTTTCTCTCTCTACCCGTGCGGAACCAAACAAGGCACAGAAATACAATCAATGTCAATAATTAATTACGAATGACTGCACACTGTTTCACTTTTTGTTTTTGTCAAGAGTACAAATGTTTTTTTAAAATGGCGCAGATATAATCCCTTCAAACTTTCTTAGAATATCATTTTGTAGAAAAAATAAAACTTGGATTTGGAAACTCAGTGTATAAAAAGTTGGTTGCATCTGCTTAACTTTAAACTCATCGTAAATATCTGATGACGCTATGTACAAATATTAAGTGTACATGATATTCTGTGTATGTATCTCTATAATTTCGGGTTTTCCTCGTCAGAATCTTTGGTTTGGTATTTGGTATCAAGTAAAAAAATAGATATAAAATCATGTAGACTGTAGATAGAATGTACTATTTTTTATGTTACACCACAATCTACGTAATCTAATGCAGTTCTTCTTATCATTATCGTAATTTACACACACACAAAAAACTGCAAGTTAATCTAAAATGAACATGATTGTGGGCTATTTTTACTTTTTTGATCTTGCTAAACCCCAGAAAATGCACATAATTACTCAAGAAGATTGATGATTGATTTCAAAATGAAACCATATGTGTACAGTTTTATGAATGTAATACACCAAAGAACTTCAAAATAACTGCTGAATGTCTAGACTTTTTTATAGTACTTATTATAATATATTACGAGTTATCAGAATTTGTACAGCTTTCTTGTCTGTTTGTAGAAATAATTAAAATCTTACTACGATAAGAATATTTTGTGTTCAATTTCTCTTTCAAAATTCAAATAAAACGAGAGAGAGAACAATACATGAGAAAAAAACACAGATTGTAATCTTGATCATAAATTATAATCAGAAAAAAGGCAACAATGAAACCCCAAATTCAGATGATATTACTACTATGACTATAAAACTATTAAACACACAAAAAAGATTTTGTCAACAATAGATGAAACAAAATTAGACCCAATTTTCATTCTCGTTTCTTGTTCAGTCTTTTCATACTGATTGCTGTATATTTAGCTCTCTGTGGTTTGTAGATTTGTGTGTGCTGTTTTAAATACCCGATGATAAATGAATTATGATTGATGATTTATTAAAAAGTAAATAAGTAATTAATTGTACTTACTGTTTTGTTAGATGAGGAAGGTTAATTTTGAAGGAAGGACTACACTATTTTATTATTTTATATAAATACACACACACTCAATTTTTTTAAATTTTATTTTAATTTTTGGATAAAGCAGCAAAACTAGCAGATGCGAGTGAATAGATTCTAGTTTAATTGTCAAACATTCCAATCACAATTACTTTCAATTTTCAATTAAAATTGAGAAAAGTGTAACTAGAAGGAAAATCGTAGCTCGTGGCTTATTTTTTGACAAATACTAAATATTTTTTTCACAGGAGAATTTTACAAACACATATGTATTAGTTTTAATTTTTGATTGTAATCTATTTCCACTTAACTTCTTCTTGAAAAAGAAGCACAACTACCTAATTATTACTTTAATTATTTTAAAAATTTAACTGTATTTAACCAAACGTGTAGCCCCCCGTATTCCAGAGAAAAGTCAGAAGAAATTTTTTATTTTTATATTTTTACATCCCGAGTGAATTCGAATAAACGTGCTGAAAAGACAAGTCAAGGAACGTATGCACTATTGACTATGCACATATATATGCTATGTGCTATGTGTGTATAGGTAATGTGCTTTTAATAATTATAGTTCATCCTATCGCAATAGCTAATTAAGTAAGTACGTAAAATTGTAGTTCACTTGTCAAGGACAAAAGGGTATTATTGCAGTTTAAATCAAAATTCATCAGTTATTTTGAAAAATTGTGTGCTATTTTAAGGATCCTCCCAATGTATGGATACATGACATCATTTTTATGCTTCTTATTCGTATGTCCAATGTCCATGTCACCTATGCTATATATATGTATCACAGAACCCTGAATCCTGTGTTTAGCTTTTGCAGATTTTCTAATGAACTTGATTATCTTGAAGACTTGATTATGTTACTTTTTATTTTTCTGTATTTTTCAGTCTTTTCTGTGTACGAGCGGTTATTTTAGCTTTGAACCACTCGGATACATCAAATCGAAGTTGTCATTTTAGTAGTCATATTCGGATTCTCCATGTTGAAATTAGTTTATTTCGATGGATAAAAAATTTTAGAAACCCTCCACTTGGGGGTGGGGCAATTTTGTAATTTTCATTTCATGCAGAATGCCAACTTCCTTTAGGGTTGTATAACTTTTACATTTTTT
>JAQGBH010005378.1:0-14486 GCA_034698265.1 Sminthurinus aureus | reverse complement strand
TACATGTGTTCTTATGAAAAAAATTTGAGTGAGTGAAAGACACTCACGTCGTAAGAACACATGTAAATACATATTTTGCGTGAGTGATGAATAAGGAGCTCTGGAATTGAGAATTTATTGAAGACAACTCAATACACAATATTTTGTTCTGCATTAATTTACACTTTTTTCTAGCTTCAACATTTAATAACTAATACCTTTTAGACAAGTAGATGATGATAATATATTAATAATAATAATAGTAGTTCTTCTTGCTTACATTTTACTTTTAATACTTCATGTATAATGGTTATTGTTCTTAAAGAATACTGAAATAGTGCTTGCGATTAGCTTTAATATTTAATAATAAATATTCATAGTTGAAAAAAAGACCAAAGGATTTTTATGCTGGAAATGTGACGAGTAGACTGGCAACTTTTTTCTATTCACTGGCTATCTGATTGTAATCGAAGATCAAAAATAGCCAGTGCGGTGTGGTAATAACAGGAATTCGTATTGCTGCCAGCAATTTGCTGGCCGATTTTACAGCGGACATGAAATTTTATTGTCCGATTGCATTGGCGATTGTTGGTCATGTTCTATTGAAACAAAGACAATGACAATGCAATGGGATTTGAAGACCCATTTGTTTTTATTGTTTTCATTTCACACTCGTATTCGACTCGTATTTGATTTCAATGTTTAACTAGTGCTCGGCCATTCAAAATACAAATATGAGAGAAGAAATGAAACCTTTGTACATTCTCTTCTTTTCTCTTTCCCTTTTCGGTAACTGTTAAAAAATCACATATATTATAGTCCATTTTTCATGCACTGAAACTTGACAAAATGTGCATTAAAACATGGAATTGACAATTGACAGTTGGTAGTCCTTCCTGTTTCATATTCCTTTGGTTTGTTTTGTTTCTTTTCTAAAGGGAATATTCTGGTGGGAAAATGTCTCTATGTGTCGAATCAGGTGTCTGACTCCATTTGCGAGCAGCATCAAAAATATACAGATTCAGGAGAACTTCAAAAGCCTGCAAAATCTGGTGTTGGTTCCGGTTCGGAAAATGATCTTTGTGGGTGGTATCAAGTGAAAAAAGGTCCGTCAAAAGTCAAAAATCAAATGTCATCAAAATCTTCAATGTCTGAAATATTTAAAATGACCAAAAAATGATGGTCAATTATTTTAACTTTAGGAAAGGAAGCAGGTTGTGCCGCTTCAATTGCGAGTTTTATTGAGTGTAGAATCATAGAGCAGCGTCAATCACCTGATTTCAATAAGCGGACGCAGGAAACCCAAGGAGGTAAAAAGTTGAAAATGTTTGGAAAATGTGAATCGGAGAGTGAGAAAAATTCCAATCCGAGTGGTTTAATTTAATTTAGCACGTAAACTGTTGTTTTTTCTCTTAGGGGGTGGGAGAATTGTGGGTGGAGAAGACGCGGCAGAGCATGAATTTAAAAGTGTGGTTGCATATGTACCGGATAACTCTCTGGAGTGTGGTGCCACCTTAATTTCTCCATCATGGGTAATCCAAATATTTCCAACTTTTGAACCATCTACAATCTACATATCAGTCTATTACTTTCCATATGCATTTAAACAGCGAGTGTTAAAATTTAAATGTTTTATGTTAATTTTGTTATAAATTGTAAATTCAAACAGGTGGTCACGGCAGCTCATTGCGTTAATAATTTAGATAGGGATCGCGTAGTAATTGCTGGGTACTTTTATCTTTTAGCCTTTGTTTCAGCGTGTCTAAATAACCAAAACCCAAAGTTCATCACTCATTAAAATTGAATCCTTGCCACAAGTCAGAATTTTAGAATTATTAAGCGCCATTTTGAATTTTGAATTTTAAAATCTCCATTTTCCATTTTTGTTAATTTGAAGGCAGTTTAAGCGGAATGATACGGACGAACAGAATCCAACGAGACAGACGAGAAAAGTGGTAGAGTTCAAAATTCATGAAAAGTACGATGCTGCCCGTGGGGATTTCCAATTTGACATTGCCCTGTTCAAAGTAGACCCGCCATTTGAACTGAATGAGAACATCAAAGCCGTCACTCTTCCAGATCCAGCATATCGAGCTGATGGTTCGTATGTTATTCCTAAAAACATGAAAATATTTACATGCGCCATTTTTGTCCTTGGTAACCATGGTAACTATGGTAACCATGGCATGGCAATTGTGGTTACCATGGTTACCAAGTTGAAAATCCTACCTAGCGTAGCAACAGGATTCTGTCATTACAATTTTACGAAACGGTTGAATGTTTCTTGCATGTTTTTCATGGTGTTTGAATTTGGGTCGGGACAGGAGATTTTACGGTGATTGGCTGGGGATTTGAAAAACAGCCTCCACCAGGCTCAGGAGATACCCGCCCAAATAATCTTAAAAAAGCTATTGTTTCCTTTACGGATGACGAGACTTGTAACAAAACGTACTCTGGAGAAGGATGGGTCGTTCGAGAAAGCATGCTGTGTGCCGGTATGTCCCTTATGAACATTTGTTGTAAAAATGGCGCATGTGGCCATTTTAAAATGGTGGTTGTTTTTTATTCCACCATTTTACCATTTACCTGGTAAATGTAAGTAGTTTATTTATTCTTGTAATTTCACATGTTTTCTACTCTCTAGGAGGCGGTGCTAAAGACGCTTGTGGGGTATTTTAATATTTTCATGTAGATATCCAAAACACTGATTATACTGATTAACAAAAATATCTTCTTGTCTTTTGGCTATTTCTAATTTATTTTATGATTTTACATTTTTCTAACCTAAAAATTGAACATCCGCCATTGTTGTTGTTGTTGCAAAACAAAAATAAAAGGGAGACTCTGGAGGTCCGTTGTAGATTTATTTTAAAAATTCAAAACCCTTTTAATTAGTTTCAAATATGAATAAACTAACATATGCCTTTTCAATGTCTTTTGTATTTGTAGGCCCGTTGTACAAAATTGACGGAGATAAAGAAACTCTGGTGGGAATCACGTCTTGGGGTCAGTTGTCACTTTGAATTTTGAATTTCCCTCCTAAATTAAAACTATTTTTTTCTGATTACTACAAAATTATAATACGTCAGTTAAATTAAAATGCGCGTGTTGGATTAACAGGGGATTGCGGCGACGGTAAGTGGCTTTAATTGTTGATCGGATCTCGCGTCATTCCGAAATTCCAAAATTCCAAAATTTATCTCGTATTCATCTTCAGTACTAAATATTCACAACCGAATCATACTTTTTCAAATAAATTATCATTTCTAAAAATGTATTTATGCCGTATGCATATTTGAACAGCTGAACCACCTTTTCCGGGAGTTTATACAGAAACTGCGTACTATATAGACTGGATTAAGACAAACACCTGCATGTAGATTGTAGCTCCAACCATCCGTGTTTTACATCTTACATCTGGACACACAGAGGACTGCCGCTCCTTTTTACAAGCGAGGTTTTTATATTATATCAAAATTTTATAAATGAAATTTTGGCCAATGTTTACAATTCTAATCTTCTGAGCAACACATTTAAATTTAATTTTAAATCTCTAATTTTTTGTAACTAATTTGTAAATAATTTTCCATCTAAGTGAATTGTCAAAAAGTGTAAAATACATATACACATGGGATTAAAATATTCGCAGAAACGAAATAAACCAAACTGTCTGTAATCAAAATGGTTAAATAATAAAGTCCGCCATTTTTTTAGTGCTGATTGTTGAGTGTGGAGAGTCGAGTTGTAAGTTATTTAGAGAGTCGTCATTAATTCAAAAAGGATTTGTTTGTTTTGGTAACGAGTAGATTAGTCTTTGCAGTTGGAATTGCCAACGGGAAAGACTAATCTATCCAGCACAAGTGCTAACTTGACAGAGATAAAATCAACAGCAGTTCAAGAAAACTTAAGGAAAATGAAAATGAAAATTTCTGCGTCTGGTTTGTAAATCACTGGAATATTTTAAATGCTCAACTTGATTCAGAATCACTATGCAAAAACCCAGGTCAAGAAACTAATTTCTCTGAAAAACTTTCGTGCTATTCCGCAGTCATGTCCAATAACAGCAAAAATCACAGAAATAAAAACTCTGGAGCAGGAACGTGGCGCCAAAATGTAACATGCATCGAAAAGCTCTCTTAGCTCATCACCGATAAATTAAGACACCCCAAAACAGCTTTCATGACGACGGCTCCAGATTTTCCCTTCTTGTGGAATCAATTCAAATTGCAGATGAAAAATCATCCAGAACTCAACATAAAATTCGTCCACAATTTAGATGAAAAAGATGAAAAAGTTCAAGAAATTCATGGATTTTCGATCGATTTCTCTTGGTCAGAAATTAATGAAAATGACGCAGATTTCATCTTGAGCCCCTTAAAAATTCTGATGAGTTCTGGATGTTTTTGGTGGTGGGAAAAATGGGAGCAAATCAAATTTCACGGGGATCGACAAATTTGGAGAAATTCCAGCGAATTCATCGACGAATCTCGCGCGGAATTCAAACCACGTTCATTTCGAGATTCGAATATTCATCTCGTCTTTTTGTTTTGGCTCCTTTTTATCGTTCTCCCAGCAACCGCTTTTCTCCTTGAAATCATTCCAACTGATAAAATTTGGTGTGTTGTTTGGTTCGTCTACAGACAAAAACAGCGGAAGATTTTCCTTAGAAAATCAAAAGTTGTTCAAAAATTGGCCATCACATTTTCGTTTTCGCTGGAAGACGAGAAAAATCCCAGTTTGACACGGAAGTTCAAAGGTCAAACGGCAAAGATAACTGCAGCGGTGAGAAGGTTAAGAAACCGGAAAATCGAAGGCGAAGAATTCATTTCGAAAAATGATCACCGTGGGAACAAAGTTGATTTGGCGCCAAAAGAAGCTCAAAACCAAACCACATGACCAAATCATTCATCAAATTATTCTTGTTTTTATGTCGTGATTTTCATCCTCATAACTTCTTTTTCACACAGTTGTTGATAAAGTTATAGAATTATTTAGTTAGTAGTTGAACCTCTTCTTTTCTCTACAGATATTTTATGAGCTGTTGCGCTGCGCTGGGGGATTTTGTTTTCCTTTGATCAGGTTAAGTCATGAATGATGCAGAAATACTTTTATGTTTTAATGTGAAGCCGATTTCAGTTTTTAATAACATCAACAATATTTCAAAGCTTTATGTGTCAAAATTTACCTGTACGTTTTGATAGCTGCACAGATCACAGATCAAAATGTTTCTGCTCTCGTTGTTCTTGTTAAAAATTGAAATGTGTCGTGACTCAAAACTTTCATGTTTCATTTAAATAAAGAAATAAAAAAAAGTTGTAATATTGACATGAATATCAAAATTCAACAGGTTTTAACACAGTTTAATTTGTAATAATATTTGGACTTTATTTAATCTGCTTCAGAAACAGAAAACAGAGAAATCAAACAGTAGATTTCGAATCAGATACTTGACAAAAGAGTAAATTGCATGAAAATAAATTACCAGAACAAATAACAAAGAGTTTCAATGTTATTTGAGCGTGTACACATTTTCCATTTTACATTCGTCAAAATTTATACCAAAATGTTTAGGTTCAGTATTATTTCCGATTGGAGATTCTTCGTAAATCTCCTCAGTGCAAGTGCCGACGATGACGATGGCAGCGATTTTGGATCGTAAATAATATTTGAATGGAGAGAAAACAAATGGAAAAATATTTAATATCGAGTTCCAGGTGAATGGACAAAAAATGGAACAACAAAAAACAACGGAATCGTCCCCATGCTCCAGAAAACGTGTACAGTTTAGAAACGCATGTATAATATGCATCAACTTTGAATTATTTCATACGAATAGCTGCAGCAATGAAACACGAGTTTGTTCTCAACTGTCCACACATTTTGTCTTAAAATAAACATGAATTTTTCTGCTTTGATCTTTTAACCTTCAATCTCAACAATGCACCAATTGCACCGTACTGTTAAATGGTAGGCAATGGTCGGTGGTCGGCGGTCGGCAATCAATCCCCATTTACAAGAGAAAAGGAAATGAAATTCCAAACAGTACGTGGATCTTGTAGCTGTGGAGTGTGGATGCATTTACGAGTAAACTGGACAGTCTGGAGTCTAGAGTCTAGAGTGTAGCGTAAATAGTAAATGCCCATTTACGCTTCAACTTGACTAACGAACATCGTCCACACTCTAAACTACACACTACACGCAGTATAAATTAGAGGAGAGGATTCACAACTGAATTCAATTGATTTATGTATTTTGACATTTGACAGCTTTATCAAACGGAGTGTGTGCGTCATCTAGAATCTAGACTCTAGAATCTCTGTACTCTGTGCATTTTTCATCTTTCGTACTTCATATTGGTTGTACCCATAAAATTAACCAAGCTGAATTTGCTCTTTACTGGTAAATGCAGTTCAATTGAGATCTGAATCCTGTTACATAATTCCGAATGACCAACAAACGGGTAGCTGAACTTCCTGGGAAGTTTCAATCCTGGAGCATTGTTTGGATACAAAACGGGGTGAAATCTGGAATCCTTAATCACAGATATTCATTTGCTCTCTGTGGTGAACAACACGAGTCAAAACTATCAAGTCTCAAGTATCTAGTCGCCAGACACAAAACACAGACTACCGAAAGAAGAAAGAAGAGAGAAAAATAAGAATCAAAGATCCGGAATCAAGAATTCAAAAGCCGAGTCAAAATGAGCAAACGCGTAAGTTTTTCCATTTTCTTTGTTTTTAAGCATATAAAAAATCGTCTACATTTTCCCCCAGAAATGATTCAAGGTCAATTCGTGATTGATATTTATTTAAAATGTTAATCATTGTTGTTTTACAGGGAATCGTGAGTTTTGCAGTTGTTTTGCTCCTCGTAGCTATTTTCTCAACTTCCGAAGCAGCTCCAGCACCAGCACCACAGCCCAACAGTCAGAAGGCTGGTGCAGCATCCCTGTCTACCGCTGGTATATTTCAAATACCACCACGAGAACGGGGTACTTTTAATTCAACTGCCGGTGACTTGTAAAGTATACGCCTACGTTTATCGCATAGATGGTTTTGAGTGGAATCAGCCAGACGATTCGCGCCCTACATGAAAAAACACATCGCTTTTCAAGCAAGGGGACTTCAAAAAAAGTGTAAAAATGCGTGCAGAAAAACATCTCTAAGTTTTGCTCAATCAAATTGCACACAAATTCAAGATTGTATTGACTTCGCCCGAAATCTCATTTTAAACCACAACACTTGGATCACTTGCCCTAAAAAATTGCCGCAGCACATTTAAAAAATAACGAGGGATCAAAAAAGTTCAAAGGGTACGTCTGCTGTCATTGTGTCAGATCGGTATTTCCTGCGGATTTGGGACATTTTCAAAAAGATGAGGAACCGCAGTGACATTTCTGTCTTTTCAAATAATAAAAAGGTTCGAGATGATGACTCTTTCAAGGATAATGAAACGTATGTTATCAATCAGGAGTGGACCGCCATTTTCCACTGGCCATGGAAAAAAGAATGCATCAACTTTTGAGCTCTGGGATTTTTTGGTTGTGGGAAAAATGGGATCGCCGTCGATTTACGGATTGGAGTTGGAACAAGAATAAAACAATGTGGAACGTGGAAGAGGAAGTTGCGCCGTTTATGCAGTTGTCTTTTAAGGATTCAGATATTGGGCTAGTTTTTCTTATTTGGACATTCTGCTGGCTCGTTGCCCTGGGCTTTTTAGCTTTTGAAATCGGTTGGACGTTGGAGCCTCAGATTATTGTGGGACTGCTCCGGATTTTCCTATTCATACAATTCTGTTCAGCAACTTGCATCGCCTTAATTCACTCAAAATTCAGATAGTGGGCGTTTTTTGGGCGAATAAAAGCCAAAATTAGTGTGCTATTTTACCGGCCACTTTTTTGAGTCCCCTCTCTTGCTTGGATACTGGATACAACAAAAAACAACAATCACTATGACAATGACAACTCGTAGCTACAGCAACATTTACAAGCCTGCTCATACTTGAAACCGTCTTTAAAATTTATTGTGAGCACACTTTTTGTGTTAAATTCATGAGCTTGGGCCAAAACATTCGTCTAAAAAAGCCCGTCAAAATAGGAGCCTTTAGAATCCTTTGTTTTATTTTTGTAAAGTTTTGGGCTGAATTTGGCATGTCAAGAATGTGTTTGTGCTGGCCAGCACAAGTGCTAGCTTCACGGACATTGTTTTACAGGGAATTGTGGTTTTTGCAGTTGTTTTGCTCCTCGTCGCTATTTTCTCAACTCCCGAGGCAGCTCCAGCACCACAGTTCAACAGCCCGGACAGTTCTTCTTCTTCGGCCGTTGAAGTGGATTCTTTTGGTCCAGGTCTGGACAACGCTGGTGGACCTCAAATAATACGAGGTACTTTTAATTCAACCGCCGGTGGCTTAGGGGGATGTCCCAGGGGTCGGCCTTGTAAAACAAGGAGAAACGCCAGAGCCTGAGACGTCGTCATTCTTCCACCTGGATCACCCTTGTATTTTGTATTTTGTTTCCGTAAGGATTCTCTAGTCACTAATCATTGATATTTTGAGCCCCGTACCCCGTCCCTGCTTCACAATTCACAATAACTTGATTTTTATTACTAAACTCTCTCTCTCTGCTGCTGCGGGAAATTTCACTCCGAGTTCAAATCTTGAACTTTTTTACTCTTTTATGGAACGTCATGCTTGAAAAGTGAAATAAATATTTTCATGTCGGTGTAAAATGAAAAATGACGGAACGCTCATCACTCAAACTCTGTTTTTGTACACAAATGAATGAAAAATATTCTTTGAATTTTATTCTTCAAACTAATTTAAACATGATGATTGTTTTGTAAATTCTCAATAACTCAATTCTGAAAAAACTTGTTTTATGTGCAAAATGAATACAAATTTGATCTCACAACTTGTAAAAATAATAATAATAAAATGGGACCAAATGCCCGAATGAAGTATTAAAACAAAAAAATAATGGCAAAGGAGCAGAAACGTGGATTCTTGATTATTGAATATTTTCCGCCCATGTTTTGCTCCCTTTGAAGTTTTCATGTATCGTAAATTCGATTATCTTAAATATTTTAGCTTGTTTGTAACAACAAATAGTAAAATTAGTTTGAAATTTGACATTTGACAAAGGAAAAGGGAACCAAATTGCCATTAAACGGAAAATTCTGTACATTTGACATTTGAAATTTGACACATTGGCAAACTTGAAATGAATAAACTAATTTTTTTTATCAGCCAAAACATGAAACGGAATCAAGTGACTCAACTCCATTTTATGTACACGTGTTTTGTGCTTGATGATTAAAGTAGTCTAAAAATGTTTGCAGAACGACCACCCAGATTTCTGAAAACATGACATCTTTTGACAGCAAGAAGCAAGAGCAACTCAAAACTCAATTACTTGGCGGTTTCTTCCCACAAAGTTCAAGTTGAGGCATGAGCTTGAACGCAAATTCTTGAGTGATCCAGCTAATTTGTTTGGTCAAGAACTCTTCTCCGTCAAGCCATTTATTTGTGTTTCCTGAATATGGGTTTATCCTCAAGTGTTTCAAATCTACAGTAAAAAAAATACTTTTGTCAATTGTCAATTTGCCATCAAAATTAATAACAAAAGTCATCTGTCATGCGAAATGATGCAAGAAAAAACAATATTTAAATAGACAATTATTAACCTTTCATGTCCAAAATGGACGCGTGTTCTCTCTTCGTGAGTGCCTTCAGCTCGGAATCGGATTCAGAGTCAGAACCAGACTCTGAAAGTATCCAGTCTCCAGATCCAGATCCTCGTATTTGCACTAGCCGTCCAGCTGCCTTCAAATCATCAAGACGTCGACAATTTTCCATGGAAATCCCAGTGAAACATGAGTCCAAAGCAGGAATTCCATCCGCATCTGCGTCCACATCAACATCAACATCAATTTGCAGAGACTTGAGCGAAAGTTGTTTCATATGTGTCCAAATCCAAGGACCGGCCTGTGAAAACTTGAACTCATTCCCTTCCGAAACAACAACTGGTAAACCCAAGTTTTGTCGCAAAATGTTGAGCTGTTCTGAACCCATCCGAATTTCGTTTTTGATTTGGAAACTTGTGAGATTTGGACAGAGCAACGCCAAAGTGCTTATACATTTTTCCGTGAATCTCATGTCCTCGTTGATCAAACAGCAGAGGGTTTTGACATTTGGAAGACGAGGGACGGAATCTGGTTGAGGAAAAGCGCTTAAACAATCCACCACGTTGAAATCTGATGTGAAACCAGAACCAGAATCAGAAACAACAACAAACAAGGAAAAAGCACAATTACAAGAGAATATCCTAAATTTTAAGACATGTCAAATGTCAAGAAAAACATGCGAAATTTTGAGGTATCCAGTTTGAATTCAAATTGAAATTAAAATTCCAAAATGGAATATATGTATTTTCCATGTAAAACTTACCCAAATCAAGGACAGCTGGAAAAATTTCCCTTGACCTTGTTGATGTTCCAGGAGGGAAAAAGGGTGAGTGAGAGTCATGTGGCTGGCTTAATTTCAAAGTGGTCAGATTTTTGAATGTTGGTAGTTGAAGATCATGTAAAAATCGGAATCCGAATCCGAGTGGTCCCAATTCCAATTTTCTCAGAGTATTTTTGCTGGATTCCAAAAGATTGGAAATGAAATTTGAAGCACCAGCAATGAAAGTTGGATCAATTGGATTTGGATTTGAACTTTGATTTTCGCCGGCAGCGGCTTCCAATTTTAGCTCCTGCAGCCTGAATTCCCGAGCAAAGTCAAAATGCTCTTGTCCTGTTAATAGTTTTGCATTGGTAAGAAACGTTTTATCCACTTGAATCGCCAGGTTTTGTAGCAGGTGCAATTTTCCCCGGGAGCGAAGAAACTGAAATATCGTAGAAAGGGCGTTCTGCATTTTCCTGTCAATAAAATGACTCTTTGTTAGAAAGGAGGAACGAAAATGAGAATCCAGCACACGAATACTCGTCAGATTGACCGCCGCATTCAAAATGTCACTTAGGATTCTGGTATGGTGCAAAAACATAAAGTGTCGAATGGTTAAAACTTTTAAATGCGGCAGTTGAACTGGAGCTGAATCTGGATTTGTTTGTGAGGGAGGAAACAATTTTATTGTGGGTCCGTCGGTGATAATATCCAAAGCAAATTCTTCCACATGTGGAATTTTGTTCAAGAGCACATCTCTTAGCTTCTCCATCAAAGGGTCCAATTCTTTGATAGTAAATCGGAACTGCAAGAATTTGATTTTGGACTTTGGATTTGGTGCGCCAAAATCCCTCAGAAATTGAATCCAATCCTCGTGGTCAAAAAATGGGAGGGTCGGCGCATGAAAGGAAAAACTAGCACAAGGAACATTTCCCAATTCCGAGTTTTTCATGTCTCTCAAAAAGTCTTTGAGTCTATTCAATTTCCCCTCTCTTTGGCGGGCGGTTGTTGACACAGTTCCGACATATTCGTTGAAATTAAAATGGAGAGATGCGTCGGATCGTGTTGTTAAAATCTGGCTGGAAATCTCCATCCACTTTTTACAGAGGAGACGACACTTGAAAAGACTCCTAGTGTCAACATTTTTCAGAATTTTTGTCAGCATCTGGACCAGAATAAAACAGTAACAAACAATTGACTCATTTTTACACAAGGACAGTAAAAAACAAAAAAAGGGTAAATTTCATTTGAATTTTGAACTTTGAATATTGAATATAGAATTAAATGACAAGAAAAAATGTGCATTTGTTTTAACCTCTGCTGGCAAATTGTTTATCGTTGCTTCTTTCACCCCTGAAAATGGCAATGACTCTTGATCAGCTTGACCTTGACCCTCAACTTGAAAATTTGATGATGATTCATCAACAGTCTTTTTCTTCTTTGCCGCTACTTGAGCTGGATTGGCATTGTCATTTGCTGTCTCCATGTTTCTTTTTATTGATGACGATGACAATGAGGACCAACTCTATTCCTTTGGTTTTTCGTCCAAATTCTACATGTAAAAATACACAACACAAGTCCACGGATTTTTGAATAAATTAGGCTAAATAAGGGCATGTATAATATCCTGCGGTTTAAAAATCAAAAAAATATTATCCAGTCCTGGAATTTAGAATTATGGGATTTTTAAAATGAACAACAACTTTCGGCCACTTTAAAATTAATAATTTTTGCTATTGGAATTTTGATTTTTTTTTACTAAATGTAAGTTTGGATTGGTTTTTTGCGTTAAATATGCAATATTCAATACTCAATACACAAGTTTATAATATCCACACAATGTTCATCAATTACAGAATACAGAATATAGAATATAGAATAAAAAGTCATGTTTACCCACCTTTTTGATTTCCTTCTTCTCCCTTTCAATTTTTGCACAAGCAATCAAGAATCCCCTTAAAAACTCTTTAATAAATTGATCAATTTATTAAGCTGGTGAAAGAGCGTGTAAAAAAGCTTTGTGGCAAAGAAAAAGTGGAGCAGCTTTGATTCCTGATTTACGCAAAGACAGATACAGAATGAGATACAGAGCGAGCCCTGAAGTAGGAGAAGATGCAGTGCTAGACAGTAGGGAGATGAGTCACAGGGGATTTAAAGAACTGTGGCTACTTGAATACGAATAGCGAACAACGAAGAGGGAACGAAAGGAACCTTGCCCTTGGATTCCGCTGATGCTGCTTAAAATTTAACATCTACACACCACACACTGGATGACTCATGGATCTCATGTCTCATGCACTTGCAGGATTGGAAAAGAAAAGGAAAGGAAAGAAAAGGCAAAATTGAGACTGCGCTCTAAACTCTAGACTCTAAACTCTAAAAAATATGTGCAATGTGCCTTCAATATAAAATCTACAATCTACAAGTGTTTTTTATTTCTAGACTTTGAACGCTGGAAGAAAGGACATTTACAATTTAGAATACACACACAAGAGAAATAAGGCAACGGCGCGGAATGTACAAGTTGAGCAATGCAGTGCAAGGTGCAAAGTGCAAAGGGAAGAAAACTCAAAGACAGCCATTTTGCAATGGCCCTATTTTGACGTATATGGGAACAACACGTTGAAATTGGAAATTGTAAAGGTCTTTTGAATGATGGTAATCCAATCCGTAAGCTTGTAAATATGTCACGGTTCTCTTTATTTAAATGTCAGAAGAGGACCAAACATTTTCCCTGAAGAGAGAAGATGACGTCAAGTTCAATAATATTCAGATCAATTTGACGCCAATGTTCAATGTTCAATAGCACATTATTTTGTATTTACAAATGCATTTATTATTTGCTCACACATTCAATGTTAAATGTTTAATGAAGGAGAATCGCATTTATTGTGAGATTGGAAACCTGAAGAATCATGTGGAGAAAAGTTCTCTTTATGATTTGGATATTCCCCATTTGACCTCCAAAAGGTCGCAATGACCTCACAACTCTTCCACCATATCCGTCTCCTCCATTTAATTTCATCTCTGCATGGAAAATGAAGGTTTGAGAGAGGGAGAACATATTCCCGACAAGTGGATACAGAAATTTCGCAAGGGTCATAGTCGTCATGAAAATAGCGGGAAACATCAACAAAATGTGGAGAGGAATCAGAACATGAAGTTTGACGCTTCCATGAAGGCCAAATGCAGAATAAAATACAAGTTGCCAGGTGTAAAACGGCCAGACAAAAGGGGAAAAACAAGAATTACTCAACTGACTCAGAATTCGGAGCTGGTTGAATAATTTGACCTTTTCTGCAAGTAACAGGTCAACCTTTTTCCTTGCTTCATTTTCAGCTTCTTTTCTTCTCGTTGACTTTGACTTTGACTTGGGTTTGGCTCTGTCGAGATTTGTGGTAACTTTTGTTGATGAATCCCCAGCGCTCTGAGGAAGATGTACCTTCAATTTGAGACTTTGATGTGAATCCGAATCTGAATTTGAATTTGGTTCCAGTAGAAGCCGCCGAAGAAGTTGATTTGTGCTGGTCGCCCACAAAACAATTAAGCTGATATTTGTGTACAGTGTCAGAAGAACCCGTAAAAACATGCAAAATTCTGCACCCGCAAACAAAATGACAGCCACAGGATTTTCTTGAAGAGAATTTGGAATTCGGTGGGGGAGATATCACGGATGCTTAGGATTGTGCAGAAAAAATCCCACGCAAAACAATGGAAAAATAATGGCCGTAAAAATGGAAAATCCAATGATACATTTTGCGGGGAAATTGATGTTTTCAGTCGTCTTGAATTTCCCTGATAAAATTAAAAAAGGGTCACTCATTTGAAAAAAAGCAACCTTTCAACAGTCAGTAGAAAGTGCTTGAATATAATCCCATTTATTATAAAAGGAACTAAATTTAAAGTACCATAAGGTTTTCAATACAAAATATTCAAAGTTTGCTTGTTGCTTTGGGTATAAGTAAAAAATTAAATGTTTGCAAAATTCTAACGAAGAACGGAATTACAAAAACGAACGGTCCATCGCATATTTCATTGTGAAGAATATATTTTTTGAAGTTAGCAAC
>JAQGBH010005377.1:0-14487 GCA_034698265.1 Sminthurinus aureus | reverse complement strand
CTACTCTATAAAAATTTATGTAACACCATCTTCAACTTGTTAACTTTGTGATAATGTTGTGTATGTGTTTATGATTGCTAAACTTGAATAAATCAATAATAATAATAATAATAATAATGTATTTATGCAAGTGGACATTTACCATTTACCCACAAGAATGACGTAAAAAGAAAAGCATACATGTGCAACGTACAAGCAGAACTCATCAGAATTGAGCTGAACTATGATTTTTGGGAACTTTTGCACATTCATAGCCAAAAACGTTGTATTTTTTCTGTGTTCTACATGTTGGGTGTTTGGTGTTTGTGATGTGGTTAATTTTAAAACTGATTTGAAGGAATCATGGAAAAGGGTGGAAAGCAGGAAAATTCTTAGAGATAAAGTCTCCAAATCCAGTCCTTTTTCTTTTCCAGGAGGGAAATAGTAGATAGTGGTGTAGTGGCCGACAGAAAAGACAGAAGCAATTAGATTATACACATAGGGTGTATACTGTAGAATGTAGACACACATTATACATGATACGCTTATCACGAGTTGAAATAGATGTGAAAAAGCATACATGATCTCACTCACTCTCGTAAATCGTCATTTAATATGCATTAACGTAAAAGTTGAAAGCTGATGGAGACTGGAGAATCCAGATAGATTTGGGGAGTGTCAATACCCATGCCAATTCTAATGTATTGCTCTTCTATTTTTCCAGTTATTTTTCTCTCTGTGTACACTTTACACTGTATACTGTACGTTGTTCATTGTACATGCATCCATTATGTATGTGTACTTTTGGGGGAATAATTCTGTTTACGCTCTTTCACTATTTCCATGAATTCTGATTTTGATTCCAACTCGGATGCCAATTTTGAGGCTCTTTTCTGTTCTCTCTTGTCTTGTTTTGTATATTGTGTATTGTACTGTGTGCTTAATGCTTAGTGCTCACAGTATTTACTATAAAGTATAAAGCATGTAGTCCCACACTCATTTTGAATAACTCAAAACTACAAATACAAAACACACATAATACATTAATACATATTATTACAGTCCAGTCATAAGGCATCCAATTCATTTTGGATTTTTCTCTCTTCAGTATCTCAGTCATTCTCTGCAGGATGTGTAATGTGTAAACGTATTTCGGTGTGTCAGTTCTCGGATCAAATAATGTGTATGAATGGACTATGGACCATGGACAAATAACTAAATATACATACGAACAGTATAGAGTGTAGTCAGTTAGTTCTATGTGATTGCAAGTTACAATGGCCATTGCTCTTACTTTTTCCGGATATATTTCAATTTATCTCCGTTATTATGTAAACGTAGATATTTTGTCAGTGTGTACACTGTACACTGTACTTGGTACACCCTAAAAGAACTTGTTACATTATGTACACAAATTATATTTACTTTACTCATTTGTATTGGATTTTGTAAATTTGTTCTTTTGCAGTATAACCGTTCACTCATAACTCGTAATCTTTTTTCATTTGTTTTTTCCCACTATTTATATTTAAAATCAATAATAATTGCTATTTAAAATGCAAAGGTGTGATGTAAAGATTGATTGGATCCTAAATACTCAACGAATTTGCTAATTTTCCTGAATTACGTTACCAAAATTTAGATTTGATCTTCATAATTCATAACCACCAAGTTTTACTTTTCACCTCAAAAATTTCAAAATGCTTTGAGGATGAACGACAAATAACCTTTATCTAAAGAGTAAAGAGTATATTTCTACGTTCCACGAATCCAAATCAAAATAGCCTTCCAAATTACAGCATACGAAATATGGAAGCACAGAATGTAGAATAATGTGGAATTTAACAAAGATTGTCATTAATATGATATGTATAAAAAGCGGATATAATGATAAATGAAGCAGAATGAAAGAACGAAAGTGATGTGTATACTGTGTATAATATATTATGTGAATGAGTATAATAACAAATGAAAGAAAAAAAATATTGGTGCGCTATGTATTTCATCTACACTCTACACTCTACACATTTCCTGTAATCTATAATATAATGATCAAGTAAATGTAATTGTAAATGTGAATAAATATCAGAGTCCAGAGTACCAGGAGCTTTTGGTTGTAACATTTCGAATCATTAGTTAATATTGAATATGGATTTCTGTACAACGTGCAGTATACCTTATATCTTATATTATACTGTCTACATGGAAAATGATGTGATATGTGTTCACTGTTCTCAATCCCCAATCTGTAGTCTGTCTGTTCAATCCATGTTTTTGTCTGTAAATACATTAATGCACCGACCAAATTTTATATGTATGTATGTATGTGTGTTATAGAGATGGTATTATTATTATCATCGTCAGTATCGTCGTCTATTTATATTAGTTAGATGGTACGTAAACTGAACTGAACTCTGTGGATTGTGGATGTTGTACATAAATCAAATGTCAATTGTCAATGAAGTCTCCAAAAGTTCTGTTCCATGGGCCAGCTCAACTCGTAACTTGTATACGTAGTCAGTAGTCAAAGTTCCAGCGTTTCACACCCTAAGCTTTCTATCTGTCTTCCAATTTCCAATGTAAGAGTACATTCTAAATTCTACATTCTACATTCTCCAACTGACTCTACTCTGTATTTGTATGCAGTGTACATCAGCCAACTATCCGTTGTATCGGATACACAGGAGAAAAGCAAGAGCAAAAGACAGCTGCCTATGAAGCAATTTCAATAATGGTAAAAGAGCAATAAATTCATTCATGTGCATAGTGTATAGTGCATACCATGCAGACTTTCCTAATCCTCATGCATATATCCATACACAGATTCATACATATAAAAGAAAGGACATTGAAAAAAATTCAAATGTAAAGTCAAAGTAAAATGCAGTGGAACGCAATTCAATTTAAATCAATTTAAAGGCCACAAGATATAATAGACAATCAACAAAACAAAACTATCACAATTCACAATCACAACCATCGGAAATCCAAAATGCACAATGTACAATATACACCTTACTTGTTCTGTTCAATATTCAATACAGGAAAACACAGTATAACAAAATTAACAAGACAATATCATGAAAATTCTTATTCATTTTTTAAATAATTCTATGTAAAACGTACACACTATACACTACACATTCACAATATCTGGATCATTGATCACTGATCACCGATCACCGAACAAGTGATCAAATGATCCAAAAATCAAGAAACTACAGACTACATTTTATTTCCTGGTTACAACTTTAAACTTTCCACTATGAATTTAATTCAGATATCAAATATCAAATTTCCATATCAAAATCCACATCAAATTTCCAAAGACAATTTATCATCTCTTGGGAAACGTTATAAAGTTATGGATACATTTGTACAATGTACATGTGTACATAAATGCGGAAGGAGACCGCCAATTTCCAAAACGCAGAAGTACAAGTATCAGGTTGCAAACATTGTAAATTCAGTTGCCAAAATACTAGTGTAGTGTAGAACTATAGACTACACCCTTTACCCATATTCCTTGTTCCTTGTACCCATGATTCACAATAAACTTCCGTATTCAGTTTTTTACAACCAGTCAAATACAAGTCGAGTTTTTAAAATAGTGAATGGTGTCTAGTTATAATTAATGGGCGCGTCATAAAATATTTTTATTCTATGAGATATGAGATGGAAAAACGACAAGAAGTTTTAATTTTAAAATGTCAAAGTGCAAAATTAAAAATTGACCTTGTTTTATTTCTAACGGTGCGGTGGCTAACAAACAAACAAAATGAAAAGGAGGAATGGTTCTAAAATGTTTGTCTGAAAGAAGAACAAAAAATCTGGGTGAAAAAAACGACAGAGTCAGTGCAAGATTAGTTTTAGTGATACTTCAACTACATACGTTTACATGTACTATGTATGGCGTATAGAGTATAGAGTATAGATTCTAGATAAAGGGAAAAAAGAATACAGACCAAAACGAAGGTGCATGTACATTGTACAATGTACATACACATTCAATGATAGATTATTAGTTATTTAGAATATTCTATAGAACATAGAATGATTCAAGAAGAGAAAGAGAGAGGTAGAGCAAACTCTGTGTATTGAACGCTCTTAGTATGTTATGTATCCAAATATTTTTTTGATTTATTTATGGAGAATTTATGCGCAATCTTGCATTCGATACTTTTTTTTCTATCAACTATCAACTATCAACAGCTAAAACTAACAAACTGGACAACATCTATGTATTTATTACATGCATACAGATGTATTTGTTCCCGACACAGGATCAAATGTAGTGTTTACTGTATAGAGTATAGAGCCTAGAATTTGTACAGCGTGTATCATTAACATCCCGTGTATACAATATACAGTATACACGGAGCAATATATATCATAATACACTATACATTTTACATGGAAGGATATCATGGAGTCTGCCTCAACAGCAAAACTGTTGGCTCTTTTGCATAAATACAAAAGAAATAGGCGGACGATATCGGTGGAACTCATTCTCCTCTGGCCTCTATACTTTGTACATTGTACATTATACATACATGTACTTGCTGCATAAACTATACGAAACAAACTGATACATTTCTCTCTGCCTATGTATTTGTTTGTATTTGTCTGAGTTTCACTATACACATTTTACGTTTTTAAATGTGTTTTCTGTTTTTCAAAAACCACCAGACCAAACACATAATGTGATACATAATATGCACAAGCATGTGCATACAGAAACAGAGTACCGTCAAGCATGCAAGAAAATTTGTACAAATCCCATAAACTTGTACTAAAGTAGATGCTCAACGCTCACCGACAAATGCATTTAAAAGTGAAGGTTTCAGTTGACCATTTTACGGTATCCGTATCTGTATCGTATCTGTATCTGTATGTGCATGAATCTTTTCATTTTTCATTATATACGCACTGTTTGTCTTGTTATTCACATTTCACATTATTTTTCTCTGAATAATGTCGATCTCTTTCTCCGTCTACAATGTACAGTGTATGTTATCCACTATCCACTATCCATTATGCATCTACATTATACATTATACATACAGAATACTTGCATACATGTCGTATGTACACATGTACTGGATTTCCTTTCACCTTCTTCGTTCCCACGCAGATGTACACAGATGCTCATCTAGCAGGAACGTCCATTCAAAATTCAAACTATTGAAAATTCATGGATAGATTATTATTATTATTATTATTATTATTATTGTGAGACAGAGAACGTCATGCTTCATCATCATTCACTGTTCACTGCTCGCTGTGCACTGTACATACTAGTTTCTAGTTTCTCATCCATCTAACAAAAATTTGAATCTGCATTCTTATTGAAAATTGTGGGAAATGGAAAAGGAAAACAGTATCTTGTATCTATCTACAATTTACACTAAGGTAATCCATTGATATCTATGTGGGGGTGGTATGTATCAATCAAGTTGAAATTTAAAATGTCACAATTTACCACCAAAAGATTCCAACTTCCAAAATCATTCTTTTTCTCAACCTGATTTATGCTCTTCAAGTATAATTCACAAAAGAGCATGCATTTTTTTCACACAATCATGACTTTGAATGCTTTTTACCCTTTGACTTTCCAATTTCCAATCAATAAAGAATTCCCCACACACTTGAAGTTACCAGTTTACTACTGTTGTTGTACAATGTACAGCATATTTTTGATGAATTGTCAATAGCCAAATAGTCAATAGGATTAAAAATTAAAATGTATAAATTAAAAGGACACTTTGCACTTTAGACAAGAATCTGTAGACTGTAGACTACATTTTAAAATACTGACTATATACAGTACACAGTATATACGAAACATTCAAAATATAAAATATCTAATACCCGGAACTTGCATAATATAATATAACACATATTGTAAAGTAAAGTGAACCTGTACATTGTACATTGTACAATGATGCTACATCAACTGCAGTATCTGCAATCTGTATAGTCAATAGTGCGTACTGTATATCGTGCATGAAAAAGGGAAGATGAAAAAGTTTTCCGGGTTCGTTTGTACAAATATGAATGGCTTTGAAAATTTAGTATTTATGACGACACGCCACACTGAACTCATTACATACATTTGATACAACAGAATTTTTCCCCAATGTGCATCACATATCAGACGTATGTATCGAAATACATTACTATTTTAATGTACAGTAGCTTTTAAAGTACGACGTAAAAGTTCTTGTACCTATTTTAAAGTACGTTGTTCCCTGTTTGTTATTTGTTTTCTACCCCATTACGACGATGCCGAGGATGAGGACAGTATCTTCATATTCTATACAATATATTCGGGATCGATACTTTCACTGAGAATAACAGTGTTGAATTCTAAATTAAAAACGGTATCAATTTATGAATTAATGGAGTAAACGTTGAATAAATTATTCATGGTAAGACTCAAACTTGAGACTTGGCTCGCATCTCGTATTTAATTGTTTTTACGTTTTACGGTTAACGGTTTTAAGTTCTTGTTTTCTCGCTTGTAGTACTACAAACTACAAGCTGCATGCTCAATACTCAATACTCCAAAGTGTACACTGTACAGCTATGTAAAGAGGACAAGATAAATATTATGAATGAATATCTACAGCCTACAGCCTAAAGTGTGTACTGTGGTAAAATGAAGCATCTTTTGCATCATCCTAACAACAAGTACATAGTGCATCCAGCAAGCTAGGACAAAAAAAGAGATAGACGCGTTAATGCTCCATGTTCTTCACGACTCGTTGAGTTCATAACATAAAATATACCGTCAGCACTCACAATCACTCCAGTACTACGGTACTACAGTCGTGACTAGTAAGTAGCAAAATCCTTTCTTTTCTCTTCCCCATTCATTTTACTATAAAAAGTTTTTACTTTTTTTTTGCCAGCGTATGCATTAACTTTGTGCCTTTGTCTCATCCCCCATCCCCCTCTCCTCTGTCTTTTTGCTTTGTACTCTTCACTCTTTCACTTTTACTTCTGCGTTTAGTGCGGTATGCAGACTTTTTATCATGTAACTTTTTTCATAGTCACCCCTTTTCACGTTTCACCATTTTAATGGACACGAGAGTTATTTGATACTGCTAATCATAATCAGATGCATGCATATGAAACACAAATGAATGAATATCTGCATATAAATGTTGATACAAAGCAGAAATCAGAGTGGACGGTGACCGGTTGACGGTCATCATCAGGTGGACTGGAAAGGTTGAGTGTAAAAACGCCATCACATACTATACATAATATAATATAATATATTTTCATACCTCATAGAACAATGAGTTAATGTGTAATGTGGAGTAATGTAGTGTAAACTCATAATAATATCCGGACATATGTGTGGAAGAATAGAAAGAATGGAGTTGTGCACACGTATAAAATTATATGTAGAATGTATTAGTTAGTAGTATTATTATTTTTATTATAATGAGAACAGAGAATGGTAATAATAATTGTGGATTTTTATATTTTATGTGAGGACTTGCACTGCTTTTCCGGGAGTTAGTTTGCTCTTCGTTGGCTGTCAATGTGCAACGAATGAAGGCAGTTAGTGCACTATACAGTATACACTACGCAGTAGAGTTTAGAGTTGAAAAAGGTGCGAATCACCCCATCGGTAGATATTGTATCGTATCGTATCATATCATATCGTGTGTCGGTTCGGTTCATAGAACAAATACAAAATTCATGGCACGCACGTTTCACATTTCACATTCCATATATCATTTGAAATATTATACCAAGAAAAGGAGAGGGACTTTTTCTGCTTTCAAGTCTTTTGGCTTTGGCTTTTCATTTTTTTCCCACTTTCATTCTGTATTCTCTGTACATACGGTTCAACCCGTTGAATATTCATTACTATTTTTAATAATATGCGCAATATGCAATGTGCATTATTTTAATAAATATTTTTTGCTTGTCCTCTCACATATCACGAGCCATTAGTCCATTAACAAACAGTGTGTAGCGCGTGTGTATAAAAAATGACCCCGGAGTTGGGTCATAAACTACTGTGATTGTCATGGCCAGGTAGAGTTTTATAAAGTTTTTTGCATTAAAAATAGAATCATAATATTGTACACAGTTGATGGGTAGATGTATAAAAAGTAGACGTATTTATGTATAATCTTTTCAAAACTGGACACTCAACGGAATATTCAAAAATATGAGACGTACAGCCGTTGATTTAAATATGAAAAAAGCAGACCCTTTTAAAATGGGAATAGATAGTACATTTTACATTTAGCATCATTTTGTCATTATTGTTGTAACAACAACAATACCAACAACATGAAACATGACTCACTGTAGGGAACATGTATACACTATACAGGCTCTTTTCCGATCTGCCCAATACATGAATATTCATTATCATTATCCGTATCATTGAATAGCCATGTAAAGTAACGTCCAACGTCCACATCTGAAACTGATTCCTGATTTGAGCTCATGTGTCAAAGTTCATACAGGGAAAATGGAAAATGAAAAAGCATAGACACATGCGTCGTTTTTGTATCTGTTTTACTAAAAGGATGGGCAATTTTAGGTCCTTTGCTCCCATTTGAATTTGAATTAAATGTTTTGAGTTTTGATTCACAATATTTCAAAGCCATTAGCTTCATATCATATTGTTTCGTATTATTCCGTTTTTATTAATTGAGAAATGAAACTCCCATATTCACCTTTGAATTTTCTAACCATTTGTCATCGTCTTTTTACTATACTTTATGTACATTCAAGTTTTGCATCTGCTTCCACCTTTAACATTTTTCCTTTTTATATGCAATACATAAAAATTTGATCCAAAAATGAAAATAAGAGTATTCTTATGGAATTAAGGAAACAAAAATATATGGAACAACGTGGGACGATAAAAAGAACATTTCCGAATTCTAAATTTTTACTAAATAAAAATTTCATCTTGAATCTTAAATTTAAAATTTAAAGTTGCTACAACTTTTGTAATGTGAATTCCAACTTGAATCACGCCACAAGTCACAAGCCGCAAGTATTATCATAGTGACACACAGCACAAAACTCTGGATTCCGGATTTTACCACTATATCCTTTTGGCTTTTGGACAACAATGGTAAAATGGACACAGAATAGGGAATAGAGGTAAAACATGAACGGAAGAGGCCAGATGACACCTTTTCTTTTTTTTGTATCTCTTTTTCTTCCGCCTCTATTCTCTATATGTGTACACATGTATCCGTTGATCTATTTGGGGTTTTTCCACATTTGTTATCTGTTTGGATGTGATCCTCTCATTGTATATTTTATGTACACACCCCTTAAAAAACAGTCACTGCGTATCACAGTCAAAGGCACAAGTCACAAGTCAAAGGTCGTCTCCTCTTTACAATAATATGATCAATGATCAGTGATGGTAGGAGCATGTCTATTATTTTCTACTTTTTATATTGTCATTTTTACTCGGGTAAAATTGTCACTGCCCATCTAATACTCTCATTTATCATATCAATTTACAATTTACCAAAAATCAAACCACATGTACTTTTGCATTTCCAATGTATTTATAGTTGTCTCTTTTTCTTCATTATTAAAAAACCTTGGTGTATGAATGACAACGTCAGAATAATTTAGTTTCGAGCTTTGAGCTTTGAGATTTGAAAAATTTGTAAACAAATAAGCAGTAAAATTAAGGAAACGCACAAATTTCTCAAACATAGATCTAGTTATTCTTGTTATACAAATCGGTGACGAATGATGAATGAATGAAGACCAAGGACCAAGGAGATGATTGCGTAACTCAAAACTCAAAACTCAAGACGTTGATCTAGAGTTCTATTCACTAGTCTTAGTTTTTATTTTCTCTTCTCTTCTGGTCTTTAAAGTGATTCTGATTCTTCTCTTTCAATGTCAATAGCATTCATGTCCACATCCCCATCCAGCTCCACATGCACACAAAGATGACGAAGGACACACACATGCTTTATTTTCTATACAAATGAGCAAACAAAACTGAAAACTCAATCTTTTCCATCCGTTTTTACTCATGCAGCCCATTGAAATTTAAATGTCCATCCTCCATACTCCATACAGGATAAAGACACACAAATCTTAAACTTAGCGACTTAAACTTGAAGCACATTTAACATCTTCATCTTCATTCCCATTACTTTGAGGTCCTTTAGATTTTAGATTTTAGATGTTACACATATAGGCGCAAACATAGCATTATTTGTGTACTGATGATGATGATGATGATTCAACTCAAACAGGATATTTGAGACTTGAGACTGGAGACTTGAGACGCATGAGGAACAGAAAGGATTTCATATTTGTTTTTCTCCTCCAAGTTGTAAACTACATGTACGTCTGAATTATGAATTACCTACAAGTTGTAGGCTACAACCAACAGGGAAAAACAGAAGGTGTGTGTGCTTGGAAAACTGAAGTGTTTTTGCTTAATAACGCTCTTATTTTAAAAGCTCACGCTAAAAATGTACTTGTACATACGTTCATTTCTACTATATACTTCGTACGCACTACGCACACATGTATTTTCCTTGCGTTCCCTTCTTCATTTGTTCTTCTGCTTCTGCTTCTTTGATAAAAGTAGGGTGAGATCTTGGGAACCGGAAAATGAAGGTTATTTCTTGATTGATTCAACATTTGAATGAATGAAAATGAAAACGTAAACCAAAACCAAACACCGGCTTCTTTTTTTTCTGTTCCACGGTATAAAATAAACACAGAGTGCATGAGTACGATGATAAAAATAAATATAGGAGCTTATTATTTGCCCAATGCTTATTACTTCAATGACCATGCTTGTAGATTGTAGGTTGTACATTGTAGATTGTAGGTTGTACATTGTACACTGTACGCTGTGTTTCATTCACTATGTACATAATATTTTTTCATAAACAATAATTGCTTAAAAAACATGGAATCTTCAAAGTTATGAATAATACCCAAGACTTCTGCCGACTGTCGACCTCATTGGCATTGGTGTTTGTGAAGCTGCTGGACAATTCTGGATAAAAGTATCTGTAAAACACTCTTAATATTTTGAATTTAGAAAGCCATCTCATTTAAGAAAAACAGTTGCTACATAAGCTGTATAGAAACTAGAGCTCAGTTTAATATGAATTCACATATGGTAATAAATATTAGACAACACTATGACATTTACAGCAATTAATACACGGAGACTCTCTTTCCCTTTCATTTTCTTTGAGAATGCGTAATAGATTTTTTACGAGAGTTTTACATCCCTTGCCTGGATATTCATCGAAAATCGAAATGTAGCTATATCAATATTCCATATTCCATATGCGCAAAACTGAGAGCATGTTATCTGTAGAGTGTAGAGCTTTTTACCTGTTTCCTTTGATTCTCAATTCCTCTATTGAAATTTTTTTTATAGCCCTTCTTCTTTTCGTTCTCATTCTCATTCTTTGCGGCTCATCCCTGTGAGCTGTGCATATGCACGCACTCATTCCACTTCTGTACGGATGATGAGAATGTGATGAAGATGGAAATGATTGTAGTTTGGAGTTTAGAGTTTAGAGTTTGAAGATTGGACATTGGAGATTGTACATTGTACATTGTACATGGATAGAAAAGACCAAGACGATACGTCTTCCGCTCCTCCGTCTGTCTGTTTATCCTTGAATGAAATTAGACTTTGTTTTCCTCTTCTCTCCCTCACCCATTATCATCATCATCATGTTCAGTGTCCATACATGAACAGAGGAGAGAGTGAAGCATCAATACAGAATATAGAATACGGAGATACAGAGCTACGTATAACACAGAATATAGGATGTAGAAGCTTCCCTCCAATTTCATTTTCACTATTGTTTGTCTCTCGTCTCATAATAGTGTAGAGTATAGAAGGGAGATGTATACATATCAAATGTATCTACATAATGTAAAGAGATAGCCCACAGACGCTTCCCGACCATTCCAAATGTTTTCCAGGGCTCTTTTTGATTGTAAACAATATGTATGGTATGTGTTTGGTGTTTTCATATAAATGTGATGATGATACATAGAAAATGCGTAGAATGATGGTGATGATTCTTGAATCTTGATCTACACTCTACACTCTATACTCTATACTCTGTACTCTGTACTCATGCCATGCTTGAGATAACCACAAGGTTTGAATATATACATAGTACATACACGTGTAAGAAACGTAACTCGTTAACTTCCAACTTCCAAGCTTCATCATTCTTATACATGAATAACACTTACCTATCTCTACAAAAGGAGATAAGTAGTGTACTTACATACTTACATGTGTAGTCCAACTACATATTTTATGCGCCTAGATTCTAGATTCTAGAGTCAAAGTCGAACCGAGTTATAAAAAATGCCATGAAGAACATCAGGCTCACTCTGTCTGTTTTCTCTTTCCTTTATTTCTTTGGTCTTAGCCCTTCTGGCTATAATAATAACGTGTGTGCTAACTCACAATTCACAGCTCTCAACTACTGTGCATGTACACCTTCAAACTACAAACTTGAGACTATAAAACGTGCGTATACGTACAGAAACCAATGTCCGACATCCAATAGATGTACGCTGATTACTTGGATTCCTTCATCTTCAATTTTCTGTCTTCAGAACTTAGGACGATCGTACTTTTGTCTCAGCGTGTTCTATTTATTCTTTTCATTGCTATTTTCTGCATGACTTATGATATTTCGGTAAAAATAATTATTGTATATTTTTTTCTTGAAATTTCAAAAAAAATCAAGTTTAAACGCAAGTTTTTGCTGCTTGTATTATGTATTTAGTTTTAGTTAGTCTGAAATCTGAAAGACACAAAAGACACAAGTATTAAATTTAAAAGTAAAAGTAAAAGTGAAGTTTCAAATGTAGCATGTGTACACGGAATGTAGAATATACAGCTTGTATTAGTGTAAAAATCTGGCATTATAGTTTACGGCATCAAGATCAAATGATAAAGGATAAAGATCCTGTGAATTCTCCGTTCAAACTTTGTATATTTGTACACTGCACGTTGTACAATGCACAATACACTGAAAGGAATAAGAGAATAAAAAGAGATTATGTAAGAGTAAGGGAGTGAGAGTGTGAATGTGAAGACAAAGTGTGATAGAAAATGCAGCTGTTTTCATGTTCATTCTCATCTTTTTAGAGTAATGTTTCCTATTTCATGCTTTTCTACTGATGTTCTGCTGCCACTGCAACTTGTACATGTACTACTTGTACGGGTAATTCTTGTTGTAACTTAATATAAGAAATAAGAGCATTAAAAATTGAAATGTTTAAAATAGGGAATAGTACATAATGCTATTAAAAAATATATTCAGCATGTAATGGTCAATATTCAGGATGAAGCATCAAGTATATTGTCTACAGTGTACAATGTACAACCAATGCTTTTGGGTATATTTAGTGATACAGTTAGTTGTCTGTTGTCTTGATGAATTTGCGTGATGCAGATATTCACGATTCACATGATATTTAAAAAAAATCCATATAAATGATTTCCGTTTTCAAAAGTTTCAAAGTTTTCAAAGTGAATATCATCATTAAGAGTAGTCACGCTCACAGATACAGATGAAATGGGGAACGAAAGCGAAAACGTACGCAGTATTGAGTTGTTTTCTTCTAATTTCAGGTATTGGATGTGGTTATTATCTGTTTTAAGTTTTAAAATTGTGCACTCAAGATTCTAGATTCTGGATTCTAGATTCCAGATTCAGGATTAAGGTTTACATTTCTATGCAGTGTGGAGAGTAGAGTAAATGTGTACAACTTCTTCTTTTACAAGGTTATTAATATTATTATGAGCTGGAGGCAAAGACGAGCTCAATTCCAGATTTTGATTATGCCTGATGATTGAAATAAGCCCAGGGGACATTCATTTATTACAGAGTAATATCAAGGAAATTAAATCTCATATCTCATAATATTATTTTAAATATGTATCCATAGATAGATCGGGCATTTAGAAAAAAGTACAAGCATACCTTAATACCTAAACACTACACACAGAAGCGTATTACGCAAGTAAGAAAGATGAAAAAATACAAAATCTATTATTCGGACCTACCACAACGTTTTAATTTTAATCGTTTCCAATACCTAATTGTTGAACTCTGAGGAACCAGAGTAATACATTATGCATTATGCATTATCTGTGTATGTGCAATGCATCTGTAGTCTGTAGGTATTAATATTAAATGCTACAACTATACGATATCCAAAGAAGGAGGAAGAAACTGAAACAATCTGTATCATCACAGTTTCATCGTACAATCCATCTACTATTTACAACCATATGAAATGAAATGCGTAATGTGTGCAAGTCACAAATATTATTTTTCATTACTAAAACTTGATATGTACACATGCACAATGCACAATGCACATGTATGAACGTAGAATGTATATATGAGCTTTCAAAACCAAAAGAGATGTTCCAAAAATTTTCTATGTTAATTTTCATGTATTTGCCTTGTTGTCAAT